>CM019755.1:590043-790043 GCA_009761765.1 Phenacoccus solenopsis | reverse complement strand
CATTAGCTAGCTTAGCATCATGATTTTGTTAACACTCTCGGCAAATCAGCGAACAAAATAAACGAATTATAATTGCAACGTATGTATTAAACGTAACCGGTATCGTACAAATTAATACTTCTTAGTTTATCTGTCAAGTGGTTTTCAGCGTGCTCGTTATCTTCATCAGCGTGTAGATCTATATAATTTCGTAGTTTCAATTTTAAATTTTCGATGTCTTCGACACTGGTTTTAGCTGATATGGGTATAACTTCATCGAAAGTGATCGCCCTTGAAGGCCTCATGTCAGTCGGAAAATCCAATATGGTCTCTAGGAGAAAAAAACAAAAAAATCATCATGGTGAAGTTTTCGGTTTCAATACTGGTTGTCGCGTGCAAATTGAAAGAGTGCGATTACGCGAATCAACTACACAAGAGTTTCAACTTGGAAACGTACTGTGCATATCATTCAATCGTTCTTTTATTTCGTTGAACTTATCCCACGATCCATCCACATCCATTTTATTGATCAGAAGTAGAGCCGGCTTGTCTAGCAAGAATTCGCGATATAATTCAATTTCCTGCAAAATATTTCATCATGTAGGTAACTTGATAGAAAAAATTACATTTCCGAATGGAATCGTTGTTAAATTGATGTGAGTGTGAACAAGGGTGGAATTGCTCGCCTCATGAGCACATGTTTTGTTTCTTGTTGAACAACGATCCCGTCTAGTGAAGTAAAAAGAAAGAGATACCTATCGAGAAGTGAGAATACCTTATTTAATAGAATCACCGTTTCTAAGCAATTCCTAAACGAGTGTTTCAAATTCAAACGAAATCCGTTTATATCTACAACGAAAACCAACAGTTTGGTTCTTTCGCAATGTCGAAGAAAGCGATGGCCCATTCCGACATTTTTATGCGCGTCTTCAATCAGACCAGGCAAATCGGCAACTGAGATGGAACGTAAGTCCGCATATTTTATACATCCAACATTTGGTTTAATAGTTGTAACTGAAATTTTGAAATAGATACATTATGACATTAATATACGAGTAGTAAGATCACTTTTGCTTACAAAATATACACGCCGCGCCGCCATTAGACAGCGTTAGTCCTTCGTTGTCCATTTCCATATCGTGTACGATATACTGTACGTTGTAGAACCTACCAATACGCGAATAGAAAAAAAAATAAATAAAAATAATGATAACACCACTAAACCTAAACAAAATCTTCATGATCGAATAATGAAACATCTTGACGTGTATGAGCAGCGCATAAAAGTAAATGTATGCGCTTTTAACATGAGTGCATCAAGCCTTAATTATGACCTTCATCATTCGGAAAAGAAATACGCATCATAAGTATCGGACGTCGCATTTTGTCAACTCACAAGCATAAGAAGCGATTTTCGGTTTCGCATCAGTAATAGCGTGTAAAAGAGTGGATTTTCCGGCATTCGGAAATCCCACTAAACCAATGTCTGCTATTAATTTCAAATCCAATTTAATGTATTGATTTTCGCCTTTGATTCCGCTGTACCCATTTTCATAACACCCTCCAGGTCCACCTCGAGCAACAATCACTTTTTTTCCAGGTTCATTCAATTCACCTGAAGAAAAAAAAAAGACAAACATTACGAAAATAATACGTACAAAAGCGTAGTATCAACCGTTCAAGGGGGTCTATTTTAAATACAAGATTGCATAATCGTTTTAGCGGTTTGCTTGCCGAATGACCATTTCCGTACAACTCTGATTCTCAAATAGGTACTACTTTTTTGTTTCACTTGAAATTTGAAATATACGCTCGTGATAAGAATTTTTTGATTAACTGATTATTTGTCGAGAAAAACCCGAAAAATTGGCTTTTGAGGAGGCCATATTTCATTACTCGTAACTTTCTTATAAATTAGAATTAATGTTTCGTTCTGAACAAGTTGAAGAGAAGTGTCAGACGTTCTTTATTTACAAATTTCAAAAGTTTTCATTAGCAATTCACGAAGAACTTTAGTCTAAAAAATGTCACATTTTTAGCGTTATCAATTTTGGTTTCCATATGCATAACATACAGCGCCTGCGAAATTTAGTTATACTTTAAAAATCGTGTACGTGAATAGTGAAATACACCCTTACATAAAATGAGTAGGTAAATGCGAAAAAGTTGATTTTACATGAAAGAAAGAAATGAAAAAAGGCCCCTCAAACAAAGTCTCTAAAACACTGTATTATAATTTCAAATCATTTAGTTGCTTTATATTTGAGAAAAATGCTACCGATGAAAACAGGATATAATTTTCATTGATAGCATTTACTACAAACATCAGTTTCATTGGCTAGCTTCGATTTCGAACCAACCAACGAATGTTTCAGAAAATGGTTTCCAAGCTGCACAATTTGAACCTTCAATAATTTCAATTATATTTATCGCTTTTTTAAAGCCCTCATAACAAGTTAGGAATCACGTTGTTATGTTTTGAATTAATTTTCTTTTGAGAAATATAAAATGGACTCACTGTCCATGTTCTCTAGATAAAAATGCGCGAGAACCGACTAATTTGTTTCGGAGCGGAACAAAAAGTAAGCTACATAAAAAATTTAAAATGTCACAAGTCGCACAAATAATGCGGAAACCTTTACGAAAAACAATAAACTTTTCAAAATAATTATAATGAAAGCCAATAAAAGTGAATCGAATAACTAAATCCCCAAATAACTGGCTGGTCAATTGTAAATTTTGCTGAAAAAGTACGAATTTCAAGACAACATCAAATTTTACTCTACATAAACGCATTTCTGCACTTCGTATGTTAATTAGTCATTAATGTAGATTTCAACGTAACAAATTTATTCGCAAGCGAATATGCCCTACCTTTTTAGGGTTACGCCGCTCCGCGCAGCGCCATACCGTCGAAAATGATAATAGTTTTCATATTTGTCGTACGAGGAATATAATTATATTAATAAATATTAATTATTATACGTTGTTTTTTAGACGAGAATTAATACAACACTCGCTGAAAAAAAATTAACCATTACGATGGCATTTTCCATTATTACCAGTTTTAAAACATGCAATACACGGAATTAAAACACGAAAATTAACAATTTTTTCAAGTTTCAAGCCATCTTTGATGAAATAAATTGAAAAAAAATCACATAATTAATCTTTTGAAACGTTGATTGATTCATCATGAGAGAATACAAGCTGCACAACTGCACATAAAATATATATACCAACGCAACACTATAAGTTAACTTTTCTCATACATAAAGTAGTCCATTTGCCCAAAGGTAACGAGAATGTTTTCATTTACAATTACTATGTATGCTCATTCCTTCGCCTTTTCACTTCCGTCCACCAGCTCTTCTAACAACACTTTTTTCTAAGCAGACGAAAAATACCGAAGAGAAAGGTTACATTTCTTCAATTCTCAAAGCGAACAAGCTTTTTGTTTGTTTCATTATAAATTACCCTTACCAATTAATCGATATTGACTGTCAACAACATTAAGTCCAACTGGCACATAAACTACGTGATTTTTTCCACATTTTCCCAATATACAACGTTGGTTACTATCAGATCCTTTGGACGCCTTCACAGTTCTCTCAGCGTACTTCTGCTTTACTTCTTTCAAAGTAGTTCCTACGAACACAGAAATCATTGTTGAACGAAACACTTGCATAATTATGTATGTTACAGCAATCATTTGAAGACTCGGAAGCTTTAAAATTGAAACATGAATAATTTGAGCAACGTCGTGTTGTCAATTCTCATGTTCGTTTCTTGAAGCTAATAATTAGTATCCCCTTCACAATGGATCAACTAATATTTGAATACTCGTAAATAAATAAAATAATACAGGAATATTTTATAAAAGGTTCAAGCAGTAGTGCAAAGAATTAGTCTGTTAACATAATTCGTAAGGATGTAAATCAATATATCAACATTAAATTTATATGAACACAATATAATAGGTATCAACCTTCTTTGGCTTCTAAGATCACGTTACCGCCATTGCCGCCGACACCTCCGAACTTTGGGTAGCCCATACCGCCTGCACCTCCGCGGACATACAACCGCAATGAATCGATGAAATTTCTGGATCTTCGAAACTGCAAAAATTCATCATTAGAATATATCTTTTTAAAACAAAAAAATACAACCTATTCTCGACACGGAGTCCACGGCGACGATTGAAGACAGTGAGAATGCGTTCGAGAAACGAATGAAATGCGTTTACGTAGTACAAAGACATTCGCATATAAATACTGTGCGCGGGTTGGGTAGTTTCGCCTTATATGGAAGTAAGTTAACCGGAACACGCATCGAAAATCGAGATAATACAAAAAATACAAACAACAATGAAGTGAAAACCCGAATAGCCATGAATTTTGGTGAAATTTCATCATGTTGTGTTGTTTGGGAGAGAGAAGGATCGCATTTTTCCCCTTTAGTTTTCCCAGTAAAACAGGCAAAATGCCATTTGTTCGATCAAAGATTCGAATTCTTAACGTAGCTAAGGTACTGCTGGTATTGTTCGCTTCGTTTGTTGTGTTAATATGCGCTTAGCTCTCTTGCAAATAATTGATGCAACCAAAAACTTAGGGGAGATGCTCCAGTGAAAGGAAATTATATATTACTGAAATGTTGCCGAATAGGAATTTTTTATTCAAACCTAATATTTATATTGATTCAGTTATTAAAGTATAATTATATATATTGCATTCCATAATGAACGAATTGTAAAAATTGTAAATATCGCTACATTCTTCGTCAAAAAACTGTTGAGACAGGCATCTCAAACCATGAAAATGTAATCAACCTGCATAAGAAATTGCGACAATACATCATGTACTAAATTTGAATGTTCAATATTTCAGTACTGAGAACTAGGTCAGGAAAACGGAAGCACATGTAATCTTTATGATTCAGAAAACAAGTAGCCAGATTTAGAACTATCAGCCGATCACCGGAAATGTACGCCGCTAGTTCTCATCACTTAAACAAGTTTCGATGATGCGTATCGTTGCTACTTGAAAAAAATTTCCCAGTTCAAGGCAGAATTTATTGTATTTTTATCGTACATTTTAATAGAATTAAGAAAAAAAAAAAGAATGAAAAACATGCATTACCTTCATAGCTTCAGAAGTTACTGCTTTGGACCAAAAAATTCTACTTAAAATAACCATTTTCCTTTGCAATTTCTACTTTCTCAATTTCTTGGTTTTATTTCAATTCATATTAAGACAACACGATCTCTTCTTTCACACAATGCTCGCCTTTTCCAAGGCAAGAAAATCACAATCATAATCACTGATCACATAATTTGATAATTTTACTAAGCATACAACTTTTTCTTCACTAAAGTGGGAGCGTTAAAATGAAGTTACTTTGTTACATGAAATTTTGTGTATAAAGTGGGATCCAACTTTTGAATTAAACTGGGATCTCTACTAAAATTTTTATTCATAACTTTTCATATGAAGTGGGATCTACCCAGGATCTACCAAATGGCAAAAAGACACTATTCACACTGATGAGCAAAATCGAGCATGCTTCTTGCATTTGTCTAGAGTAGTCTAGAAAACTCTGGAGAACTCTAAGTCTCTAACAAATAACAATGAGTATAATGGACCGCCATTTTATGCCATTTCTAGTTTTTTTTGAGCATTGAGTATGTTTCCTAGAAATGCAAAATTACCGGTAATTTAAGTTTGAGTAACTTACCGTTGTTACCGGTAAGTTACCAGTAATTTAGGTAATTTACAATTTTTCGAAAATGTTGTCCTATATTGCATATTTTATTATTCCATAGACTATGGCATTGATTAAAAGTAATAAAAATAATGATGGGTAATAATAAAATACATATAGAGTCGAATGATTTTTATTGTGAGCCTTCTATTTCGACTGAATCATTAACAGAAAATTAAAAAAAAAAAAAAAAAAAAATCAAAAAATCCACATCCGAATCTAACTTTATTAATTTTCATACGCTTCTACTTCTGAATCTTCTGATGATAATTCATCATTAAAAAAAATTCCTCAATTTCTGCTTCTTCATTTTCTTTTTCTACATCCATATTGATATGTTCAGATATAGATGAAAATGACGTAGTTTGGCTATGACTTATACGTGTTTGGGGTTGTCTGGTTTTAGGAGGTTTCATTTTTTGTGTGGCCATCAAATTATACTTCACCATTGTAAGCTTACTCGCTCTTATATTCGTTAAACGATTTCTTATTTTTGTTTGCGACAGTGAAAACGTTTTGAAGGATCTCTCTGTAGATGCTGTTGATGGAGGACAATGTAAAATGCCTGCAGCAATAGGTGATAAATTAGCAGAAAAGCAAAGACCTCTCCACCAATTTATACTACTGAGCTCAGAACCATCACTTTTCTTATTTAATGCATCCCATAAACTTGAGCTTGACCATCTTCCCATTCTAGTTCTGAAATCAGCCAATTCAGATAATACATCAGGTTGATTCAAATTTCGATTTTTAATATTTTCATATAGGAAATCCAGAGCTTTCTTCATCTTGTCAAAGTTTTTCCCACTTGACAAGGATCTAGAAGATTTGCGCAATAGTGCAAAGGAGTAAGCGCCATTTCTCTCCTTTTTTGAATAATTTTTTTGACCTCTTTAGATACATTTGAATTCTTAAACACACTTTGTAATTTTGGTGAAAAATTTTCAGCATAAACTTTGAGATTGTTAAATTCAACTACGACTTTGGAAATTTGACTTCGATCTAAATCGCCTTCCATCCTTAAAATTGCTTCAGCAATTGGTTCTAAAAGTTGAAATATCGTTTCCACATTATTCCAAAATTGAACATTTAATGCATTTCCTTTAAAATCTTCGTCCAATATACGAGAAGCTTCTTCATTGATGATGAGTTATTTAATCTGGTCTTTATTGCGAAGTAAGCTGTCAATTGTGTTTACAATAGATCCCCAGCGTGTTTTCCCTGGCAATTTCAAAGTTGGCAGTGGTATACGGAGTTTGATACCTTCAGTTTTGACCATATTTACACATGCAATCGTTACAGGTTTGATAACCGAAATTTTATTCAAATCTTTAATCATAAGATTAAAAATATGTGCCATGCAACCATAACATGATATAACATTATTAGGAAATAAATTCATCTTTGACCTTCTTTCGTGCGAGTACCATAGCATTAGCATTATCAGTAATCACTGCAGTGAATTTTTCCGGACCAATATCGTTCAATGACTCGATGATTATAGCAGCTAAGTAATCGCTTGTTTGGTGATTTTTATGGGTTTCTATAATTTTGTGGATAACAGGACCCTGACTTGTATTAATTACGACATTCACTATTGGATCACTCCTGTAGATAATTTATTAATTACCATTATGCCAACAGAAAAAACAAAAGAAGAATAAACTATGTTTGACGTTTGAGTAATTGTATAGTTTTAATAAAGTGTTGAATTTAATTTAAACTCATTGGTTTAATTACTTTATATTCGTCCATCCGTCAATCTGAAGTGTCAGAGTTTCTGCAGAAGATAGTTTCTCTTTGACCACCTTATTAACTCTTTCATATTTTGCGTTTAATAGAGGATCAGCCAATTCGTATCTCGATGGTAATAGAAACCACGGTCCAAGATTTTTAAAAAATTCAATCTAAAATGGATTCTGAACGAAGTCAAAAGGTATTACAGAAACATAGACAGCTCGTGCTAATAATTCCCAATTCTTCTGCTGTGATTCAAAAATTTCAAAATTATGAGAATAATAATCAAAAATTTTTTAATAAAAACACCAATAATATTTCAAATTATTTAAAATATAATTAGAGAAAAATATCTTTAAAATCTTACTTTTCCTCTTCACTCATTACGTCTATGTAGTATACAACAGTGTTTTTCGAGGAAGGGCTCGATGAGGTTACTTTTGATGATGCCATATTGAAGCTTTGATTCAACAAAGGGGCCGAAGTAGCTAAAGAAAATGAGGACTGAGGCCTTAAAATCAAGCAATTAAGAAATGAAATAGGGTATAATCCTTTTAATAAAAGTGGTATGGTTGCGTAAGTTGGCGCTCCAAAAGGGAACCCTTATTGACACCATTCCACTCATATAACTGCTAACTGCACAGTTAGTTCTTTTATTATCAGCTGAGACTCTTATGAGCCCCTGATACATAGGTGATGGTGAGTTATGGGGCACAATAGGTTATAAACGCCTAAACTGCTCGGTGCTTGTATAAGCTGCCGCCTCCTCGCTTCCAACAAGGATATAAAAAGCAGGCGTGACTTGTAGATATTTGGTGTAATTTTTCCACGTTGAAATTCGTATAAATGAGCCGTGTCATTACAACAAATTCATTATATGGAAAGTGGGTACTTCTGGTAATAGAGATGGGGGAAGAGGAGGGTGGTTTCAATTTGTCGAGGAAAATTATCTTAGGTTTCAATACAATATGTAACCATTAAAACAATTTATAATAATTGTAATACGTTTTTTATAGCGACTTTGTATAATACACCTCCAAACCACTCATCTTTAGGAAGCCATAGCTCCACGCTCATTCTTCCTTGAAAAATGGTTTATGGCTCATTTTATAGGGAATTGAAAAGAGAGTAAATTTTTTTACGACCTTTTTGCGTTAGGACCAAATGCGCAGGAGATAAGGGCCAAAAACTGATTTTTGGGGGACATTTTACCCCCTGATATGCTCCACACCTAGGAGTTAGGACTTTTAGTATGTTGTTTAGAATGATGTTCTTAACAACCATACCAAAAATCGCTTTGATGGGAATTTTTCCAACCTCAATGTCTAAATGCACTGGACTATAAACGCTAATGACAAAGAATTTTTTATCTGCGAAGGCATTTTCCAGATTTCGAAATTTTTTTAAAATTTTCATTTTCAAATGTTTGAAGTTTTGAGAACTTGGGAAGTCAAACTCATCAAGGGTATAATGGCTAAATGTGAATTTTTGAATTTAATTTTTATGGGATGGAATAAGTTCACTTATTTGACGACATATAAACGAATGGGAATGCTTGGGTTCTCCATGCTTGTAGTACTCAAGTGAAAATTAAATAATTATGGTTCTTAGTTTTTTCCTATTCAGTTATGAAGTTATGATGAATAACATAAAGATTATCCTGTTTTTAAACAATAAAAAAAAGAACGGTTTTTCACCAAACATGTTCGCGCATGCGCAGACGCATTTTGCTCTGAGAGCGTTCACTTGATATCGACAGAAATTTGTGTTGAGCGGTCCAGGGCTATATAGTCAAAGCTTGGCACATCCTTTAACCACCCTACCTATATATTGCCGAAAGGGTGGAGGGGTAATTTTTTCGACAAATGCTATAATACTTCGCGCCGATATAAACTTTGGCAGATGAAACAAATAAGAGCCTCTATTGACATCACACTTCACCCATCTAACCAACTATGGATTACGAAAACCCCATTGAAAAACGATTAACAAAAGAAATTATTGTTTTACTTTGCTCACAGGACTTGAAATCTTTGTTTTGTGCTCGGTGTTTTTGGTATTCTTATTCTGAACAGACTATAAGCTAATGCGTTATGTTTTTTATTGCTTAGCATCACTCAAAAATTTTAATTTTAAATTTTCTGCGTGATGATTACTTGGTGTGTAATTTCCACTCTAAATAACTTCGTAGGTTCGTCCTACTATACGTATACGTATTTATGTGTTTGACGAGTAAAAACTATCATTAGAAAGTTCGACATGATTTGACGTTCAAAAATTCCATCTCTTACATTAATAAAAATTTAGCCATCATAAAAGTATTCAATTAATACAGAATGTAAGTCCTTGAATGGTTGCTGTTGTTGAAATAAATAAAAACATAAAACTTCACCATCGAGTATTCTTTATTTTATTTCTTTATTATTGTTATTATTTTTCATTTTTTGAAAATAAAATTTTTCACGTTATGCAAAAAGAGTGATTGCGAAATTTTTTTAGTACAAATTTGTATTTTTATTTCAAAAATTTATTCCTTCGTCATGACAATAAACCTGTTGGCGCAACGTTGACTGACATTGAGCGTGTTTTGGAAATATCTATTCTGCGTATCAGTTTTTTTATGCATTTTTTAGTCAGCATGAAAATTGGCTACCTAGTGTAGATCAAGTATAGACTGTGCATATCGAGGTTGGATTCTTCATAATTTTTTAGCAGGCACCTATGGCCTTATTCAGTTGAACCTTTTCTTAATTTTTTATTTGTTTATTTCATCGTTTGATGAAGGGAGTACTATGATTGGCTTGTTGGCTACAATAAACGAATAAGTACGCATATTACACAAAATATTGTGCGTGTGTTTGTCTTTTGCATACATACGTATATACATATCTTATGTGTATAGTTTTCCCCATTTTTTTTTTTTTTTTTACATCACCTGCGGCTGTCTTAAAAGTAGGTAAAATTAAATTTTGACTCGAAAACAGTCGCCCTTATTTATTTGCATGTTTCGTTGAAATGTGGTAATTGAACAAAAATAAACGAATACCCACCATATGAGAAAGAAAGATGCAAAATTAGCGAATATGTTCACCTAATTGCGAATAAAGGAAGCATCTCGTTGACGAAACCGAATCATCCCGCAACGAACGTTTGTATTTCTCGTTTGAAAATACAAAAATCGATAATACGCACTTCCCCCTTTCATCTGCTTACCGCACTTGTTAGTGGGGTTT
Organism: Phenacoccus solenopsis; assembly: GCA_009761765.1. NCBI lineage: Eukaryota > Metazoa > Arthropoda > Insecta > Hemiptera > Pseudococcidae > Phenacoccus > Phenacoccus solenopsis. Next base: position 779,334 of record CM019755.1, on the reverse strand, counting down.
GAAAATTTTGAATTGTAGAGACGAAATTCCGCCGGGAGATTATGTTTCGTGCTCGTAAAATTTCTTTTAATGCGTTCAAATGCACGTGTGTACATTTCAACTTTTGTGATTATGCTTAAAACAATATAACATCTAAATTTGCAATCAATCAGCTTCGTAAGTATAGGTAACTAGCTGCGTATGCTATACCTTTACCTAATTTCATATACAATTTTCTTTGCTGCATGAAAAGAGAGAGAAAAAGAGTAGAAAAGAAAACTGTCTAAATATAAAATTCGCGCGTAATGCAGACCGCATATTTAGCAGTTTTCCAAACTGTTGTTGCTTATTGCTTCTACCTCATTTTTATGGACGGTTTTTCTTTCTTTTCAAGTATTTGTAGGGATGAAAACTCATTCCGCAGGAATGTAACTATAATTCGATGTTTAATTAAAGTCATTTTCATTTTTCCCTACCTAATTCCAAGTTTGGATTCTATAATTCTCGATCGAACTGAACAAATAGGGAGTATTAGAACTGCTCTGCAATTCCGTTGGCAATCAAAGTAGCACTGCAACGCCCATTAAATGTACTAAGAAGCTATATATACACTAATTTTGGAAATGTTTTATATATCTTCTTGTGTCTTTGATCTTTCAACCTTTTTTTTTATTTATTTATTTTTTTTTTTAATTCCTTACGAATGGGTATTCTTGTGATTTGTCCATTATTATAGTGTTGAAACTCTGTTTCCTCATAGGATATTATTGTCATTAGGTCGAGTGCTACGAGGTAAAGTAATTAGTGTCTTATCTATTTATTATGATTAAATAAAAAATAAAATAAAAAAAATAACGATCCAACAGTTGAAAGTGCCCACAACGACCATTTGACAGAAGAAGCTGCAGTCTTTCGAAGAAGCAGTGTAATTTCTACATCACACCACCATCCCAAAAAAACTGCTGTATTTTGCTATTTTGCCTTTCAAAATGTGGTAGTGGAACTCAAAAAGTGTAATTTGAACTACTGAATGCAAATATACTATTCTTATCCAAATCCAATAATAGTTTTTGGGCTCCGCATTATGGCATTAAAAAGTAGCAGATCACAAAATTTAGAGTGGTGTACGGACTGGTTTGCTTGCTAAGTTATGATTGCAGCCGAAACGTCTCTCTTACAGGTTCCTTGCTTCATTTCCGGAATATGATTGCGATAAATGTTTATGCGCGTCACGCAAAAATTAAGTTCACATTAATCAATATAAATTTAATTTCCACATTTCATGCAGTGCAACTCACAATCCGCATGTGAGTAGCATAGCCGGTTGTAGGGTGGGGTAGCTGTCTAACCCCCCTCCCCCGAACTTATTTTTTTCTTTTTTTTCTTTGTTAGGTGTTTAAATCAACTTTTTGGTAATTTAAACAATTTACTGCCCATCTTTCCCCCTTAACTTTACGGAAGTGAAACCCTCCCCCTCCCCTCAAAGTGGCGAACCTAAAACTGGCACTGGTGAGTAGGTGTTATAAGAAGGAATAAGTAAATACACAGCGTTGCTGCATGCAGCTAATGTGAATAAGGAGCATGATGAATTAGGTACTTGAATTGTTTTATACCTACTTGTTAGAGAGACTTATCTATTCACCTGCTAACAAAATATAAAATAACAATCAAAAGAATGATAACATTTTTGTAACTTTTTCCCCTTGCTTTCTTTTTTTTTACTTCAAGTTATTTATTTTGCAAAAATTATAGGCTAAACATCTTCTCATCATGGCCACAGCAAACAACGTGATGGAATCAGATGGCCATTCAATGAAAAATGTTCCTTTGGTAGATAATAGAGCTAAGTCATCCGATGCTAATGACGGAATGCGACTGCAAGCCAAAATGACTTTACTTAATGGAATTACAGTAATTGTGGGAAGTATTATTGGTTCAGGAATATTTGTATCACCAACAGGAGTTTTAAAATATACAGGCTCGCCTAACATGTCGCTAATTGTATGGTTGTGCTCCGGCATATTTTCTATGGTTAGTATACTTGAGTTTCTTTTTACCTAGATACTCAGTTAAATTGAGAAATGTTTTCTCTTCAGCGCAGATTCGTACACAAAAAAAAGATGGCTCTTTTAAAATCTTTACTTAAACTCGACATAAAATTTGAGAATATGAAGAAAATGGTCTTTTCTCATTTAGTTTTTTATGATTTGAAATTTTTCTGATGTTTTTGAAAATATTTTCCCATATCTTGTTTCAAGTACCTACAAGAGCATTCAGAATAGAACATTTTATGACCTTTTACTACCCTGATAGGTAGGTATCAGCCCTACGCAAGACTTGCCTTCGCTTTATCGGGTGTTTCGTAAATAGTACAAAGTAAGGAAAATAGTTAACCATTTCAGCTTTGAGAGAATCGGTTCTTAATAAATTTGTACCGAAAGTAAATATTAAGGTACTAATTCCTACCGAAGTATTAAGCACTCAATGACGCGTGTAGATGGACGTAAATTTCTACATTTGGTACCTAGTTACCTACTATACCTTGTGAAAGTCTATCAACATGTGCGGCGGAGATATTTCAACACACCTATCCCTGTTGACTGAATTATCATATCACGTAGATACTTGGATGTCATAAAGGGCCTCGCTTTTATATTATTATGACATTTTGAAGCCATATTCGATTCCAAAATATCACATCTTAGCATTCGATAAATAATTCAATTAAGTAAGTATCCAGATCTACCTATTCAAAGTAAATAAATATGAAGGAGTTAAACAGGGAGAGTTCGTTGATTTTTTCTCGAGTCATACAGAATAACATATGCTTATATGCCTTACATTGGGTGATACGCAACTTGAGTCACATTTATGATCACCCAAACTGCTCTGCAAATTTGCCTTTAAAAGACACCCCAAACATAAGTACGCTAGTCAGTTATTATTATTATTATTATGCCCATCTCTTTTATACTTCAAATACGTGTACATATAATTATGTTTAAGGAGCGATAAAATAGGTACTTACGCAATGTACGTAGACGTAGTTTTACACTAAATTAGTCGCCAAGCAATAACTAATTCAACTTTACAGATAGGCGCCTACTGTTACGCAGAACTTGGATGTATGATATCAAAAACTGGAGCGGACTATGCTTATATTATGGAAACATTTGGTTCATTTTTAGCCTTCGTTAGATTGTGGGTTGAATGTATGATCGTGAGACCTTGCTCGCAAGCCATTGTTGCGTTGACATTTAGTGTGTATGCCTTGAAGCCTTTCTTTGATAGTTGTGATCCGCCAGATTATATTACGCGACTACTGGCTGCCGTGTGCATAAGTTTGTATCATTGGTTGGAATTCATAATTAATTTCTTAGGTTTTAAGATAAGCGCAGCTACAATAAGGAGATTGGACAGATCACAGAGAAACACATACATAAATTGTAAAAGTGAACTACTGTGAACATATCTAATTTACAAAGGAGCTACTCGATGTTTGACTGATAGATTTTGACGGGACCAGCATAGTTGGAAACAGAAAACATTGTAGTATTTTGGTGGTTTTTCCTTAGTACATATAATTATACGCTTATGACAGCACATAGACCGTGAATAATTTCAATTTTCAGTCTAAATTATTCGTTATTCACTGTTCACTGAGGAACCTTTCGAATATAATTGTAGCGTCAAATGAAAAGAACATTTTTATTCATACTTATCGCAAAAATAATTTTTCCCAAAATTGTCGTTCGGCGATCGTGTTGCTACGCTGCACAATGTTCTACAAGTTTATTTCGTTTTTATTTTCATCAAATTTATCATTGTTGGCTGTACTAATGAGTGGCTGAAGAGCTTGTCAGAGTGATTCTTTCATTCTGTGGGACGCGCTCAGTACGCCTAGTTTTTCAAATGATGGTCAATTGCGAAGTTCTAGGTTTTTGCATACCTACTTATTTTAACAACAGCAATGACTCAACGACTCAACGCCGCAGCTGGCAAAAAGTGTTCATTAAGCATGCTTTTTTGCTAGACAAAAAAATCAATTGGATTTTATGGTCGCACTTCTTCGAAAAAGGGTATTTTGTTTTGCACTAGCACAATGGGGAGCTGGAGCCTGAAAACCTCCGTTTTTCTCATTTTCTAAACTTGATTGCGGACAAAAAATTTTAGCTCAGTCTGGTAGTGGACACTCTCCTCACTCACTTCAAATCTATATGTTAACTATTTTTTGATTTCTTAAGCTGATTTGAAGTTTAAACATTTCACATTGTTCATTTGTTATTATTAATATTATTATTATTATTATTTTTCTTTGCAGCGTTTTCAACTTAAACACGATAACTATTACAGCCTACCTCATGAAGGGGGTTGAGGGAGGGTGAGGTCTTCAAATGATGGTGTTTCAGACCATTTGTAATCATCTGGCAAATTCTCAACTTTTCGGTACATATATTTTTTTCCCACGCCTTGAGCTTGCGAATATTCATGAAATTTGCTCAAAAATTGGTGAAACACTTTTCTTAAAAAAGCGAAAAAATTGGTGGATCACTCAAACTTTGAGAGAAAGTAGAGAAGGGGCAAATGATTCAATTTTTTTGTTTTTGATCTCATATGAAAAAGCGAGTCATGGACACCGGCATATCCAAATTTCAGCTTTCTAAGTGCATTTGGAGAGGAGTTGGAGTTAAAACGGCTTTCTGAGGAAGTTTTAAGTTTTCAAATTTCTTGAATCTTCCATATCTCCTCATCAAATCAATCTTGAAATGTCAAACTTTGTGTGTGGGGCTAAAATGAAGCGTTTTCTCAACTATTAAATTTCATTACAGCCTATTGTGCCAACTGTTTTTCATAAACTTCAGCTTAATAGGTAGGGAATGAATGCGTGTATGCGTTAAGTTCATTTTTTTTGTACCACAGACCTAACGGCACCTACAAAGCCATTTTTGAGTTGAAAATTGCCGAATTTGAGAAGAAATCGCACATTAAGGGCGCTAACACCCCATTGTGCTCGTTGTCTAAAGAAGTTGACGTAGATTTGAAGCGAGGGAGGGGACTGTCCTATTGTGCTATAGTACAAAAATTCAAAATACCCTTTCTTGGGGTTGTGGGACCCATATATACAAGAAGGCATCTGATTTCGGTTTCCAGAGCACTTTTTGCCAGTTGGACTGTAGAATACTAAGTATTATCATTCTGTAATTACATTTTTTGATGGCCAAATTTTTTTTTATGTTGAAGTAGCGTAGTTTCATTCAGTTTCTCAATGTTAAATCATAACATCCGAACTTCGCAATAACATTTTTTACTCGTAAAACACGGATAAATAGGTAAGTAGGTATATACCGGGTGACTACTTGATTCGAGCACCTCAAGCGCAAAAATCTTTCCCTGATAGAAATAAATTATATATTTGAATGATGTTAGCAAGAATAAATGGCATAAATATTATTTATTTAAGGCTTAAAAGCGTTTATCAATGAAGTTGTCAAAAATGCATATATGTTTTGAATTTTTTCACCTTTTAGCTAATTTTTTCGCTTGGGTGCTTGAATCAAGTAGTCACCCGGTATAATAGGACGAGCCAATGACGTTATTTATGGTGAAACTTACACACTAAAAAATCATCAGGTCCAAAATTTAAAATTGCCTTTTTGAATGATACCTAGCCACGAAAAAAATTATAACATTTATTGAATACGATATAATAAATGTGGTGAAACGCATTCAAAATCCATTTCTATCAACAACAAATGTTTTCTTAATGAATTAGGGAAACAATTAAAATTTTCCTAGATCAACATGATAAAAATATTATTTCAAATGCTCTCCCTCCAACAGGACAAAATAGGAATTTCAAAGAATCACTGATGTGTTATTCTCCAAAATCATATCTAAAAAATCACATAGGAATCAGATGAGTGAAGTGTCGTGCCAATAAAGATTCTAACTAGTTTTCAACACTAACCCTCATTGCGAAGTATCGCAAGGTTTAGAGGGTGTGCAAAGTTTTACATTCTACATTTAATATTATTATAATTCATTTTTACTATTTTGGCCAAAAATTGAAACCCCCTTCCAAAGATGGGCGTTTTCATGGTCCTTTTAAGTTGCATCGTGTTTCTTTATGAAAATATTTCATTTCCCTTCAATTTTTCTACGTAATGCGACGGGTGATTCTTGTGTAAAAGAAAAAATAATGTTTTTGTGGGACGAATTGCTTTTATTACAAGAATATTTATAATACATATATTACAGAATCAAGGAAAACTTAAAGAATAAAATGAATTTATATAATTTAAAAACTATAGCGCGTTGAGTTGATTCTTGTAAAAGTGGACCTCCACGGAGTGGTGGTCTACTTGCAAAAATAATACTCTAGCACTTAGGTGCTAGGTGTGCAATCACCGTCTTAATTGCCGACCTTTAAGTAGTAGTTAAGTTAGTGCGCTGAGTTGTAGGATTTTATAATTTTGTGCAAGAAGCAGCAAAATATCAAAAGCAGTTTTTTTTTTTCGCGTCAAAGGCAGCGAAAATTAGAAGAAGAAATATTTTTTCAGATTTGCGGTAATAGTGAAAGTTCGCGCCTGAGACTGCAAGCTCTGCAAAATTACATTTTAAGTTTGTTGGAAGACAGTAAGTTTGCACCAAAGGCAGCGAGCTTCAAAAATTATTTCTCAGCCATCCGAACAAAATAAATGTGAGTAAACTGTTCGCCCAGATCCCCGTTTCGTACTTGATCACTTATAAAAATCCCATCTTGCATCTTAAGAACAAAATATAGGCCTATGCAATTCCGAAGTATTATTAAAATAGAATTTATTGACAATAATACATATGTATAGTAATGGGGTAATACTAATAATTACATTTTTTAGGTATTGAGAAGGAGGTGGAATTTCAAGGGGTTCTTTGACGCATGCTCTTTCTAACTATGGTGCTGTTAAAATCTGTCTATCAAACATATCGAGTCAGTTAAATAAATAATTTATTGCTTTATCCTTTACGCTGGGATGATAAGCCTGGATGCTTAGTTACCTACATACCCATTATGTGCGTATATATAGAAAAATGTACTCGATTTTAAGCCCATATTGAAATATATTTTCCTACAAATTCAATGTTGAACGATGACACATATTAGTAGTGTAGCAACTAGGTAGTTGCCTACTTAATATTATGCCCTTAGCACGATCGAGACCGTGCTCACACGTTTACGAGGGCGATCTGTACGACACCTCCAATTTAGTCGGAAATAAAAAAAGAAGTTTAGCACAAAGATTTATAGACAGCCATTTATTTTCGAATAATTTTTCTCTCCGCGAATATCTAGCATAGCAAAAATAAGAAGTATATGTGACTCGAATTGTCGAATATCAATTGATATAATTTTTACTGCATAAAGCTTCGTACATTCATAAGGAAATTTTTATACTTTTAATTTTTGCGGAATTGTCAATTATATCTATCTTCCAATTCAATATTCTCTACAATTTTTCCATCAATGGAAGGAAGTTTAATTAGGCTTCAGTTTGTTTCCGCAGAAATAAATTTGAAAACAGATTTTTTATTATAATATTGTGCGCGCACTTACAAGTTTCTTCTTTCGCGTTAAATTAAACTTTAATTTCAAATCAAAATTTGCCGCTCATCAAAACTTGCGGGCCGGCGAATCTTCTCATCAATTCAGCTTCAACGTTGGGTACACTCCTATTTATACTTGCCGACGTCGGAATAAAAACGGAGTGTTTCTTTTTCACTTCTATTTTTTGAGAGCTTTTGAATTGATTAGGTATCTAAATGCTGTTCAACTATAATTATTATGTAACGGATAATGAATAACTAATGTGCGCAAATCCATAAAATTGAATAAATTTGGATCACTTGAAAGCAAACAGAATATTATTTTTTAGCATTTTTTCTTCGATCAGAATATCTCTTCAAACGGAAATCTATCAAAACTCAACTTCCATGTACAATATAGACTTGTGTTCTGATCGTTTGTATAAAACATTACACTCCACCAATCTAACGAAGGATGGTCTCGGGAGGGGAGAAGGGTTATTTACTTAAGGTGGTGCTTCGGAAAATAAGTAGGTAATTGCGAAAAAGTTGATTTTAAAGTAAACAAATGGAAAAACTGGAAAAATAAATGCTAAATGCCCTCAAACAAAATCTCTAAAACAATATATTATAATTTTAAATCATTTCCTTTTCTATAAGCTACAAAAGACGTTTTTCAAAGTTATAGGTACCTGCTGTATTTACAATATGGAGTCCTTACGTGACAGAATTGGTATGGAGCTCTTAAAACTTTGAAATTAAAACTGGCTTACTATCCCTGGCATTTAAATATAAGTGTTTTTTATGATAAGTTTGAGAAATAATCTGTTAAATAAGGTGTGTAGAATCATATAGTTACTTATTCGTTCAACATCTTCTTTTTCAGCATTTCTAACCTTTATCAACTGTTGGAATGTGAAATGGACCACGATGGTACAAGACATATTCACTTTTGCCAAGTTATTTGCTCTGTTTATAATCATAATCGCGGGAATTATAGAATTATTAAAAGGTTCGTTGACTATGCGCTAAAAATGCAAGCTTGTAGTGCATAGAATCATAGATTAATCATATATATATATATAGATAGCCCGCAGTACGTTAAATTTTTATCACTCTAAAACTGGAGATGGAATCGTTTTTTGCTAATATCTTGAAAACAATTCAAGATAGAGGGCTCACAAATGGCTCATTTTAATGATATTGAAATGCAAAATGATTTAATTTCCCTAAAGTTACTGTTGTCGATTTACTTTTGAAATTAATTTTATAAAAGCGATTTTTTCACTTTACTATGAATTTTCTCAAAAAGTAAGTCAATGATAGCTGTTTTTCAATAGTGAAACACATTCAGAATTTTATGCTTTTTTCAATTAGCTACTTGTAAATTTTTTATCTATACTTTTTCTTGGGACATTTACAAAAAATCTAACAAAAGTCGAATTTATTTTTAGTACTGGAACTCATTCACAGAGGGCGCTGTAAAAAATGAATTAGTTTTATTAAAATAACTCAAGGCTCACATCGATGGCTATAATTTTTTAAAATTGAATCGTGTATAAAATGTCAAGCTTTTCGAATGAGCTTTTTCGAACATTCTAACTTAATTTTTATCTTGGATATTAATAAAAAAACTTCCTGGCTCCTTTTTCAACATTTATGAGTGATGAACTCTTATATAGCGCTGTGCTATCTATGTATGGTTAATCTATGATAGTATACAACAGATGAAGGCAGGAACGTAGCAACGGTGATGGTAGAGAAAATCCTCCACTCAGCGCCTCCAAAAATTTTCCAAAATTGCAAAAATTTGTAAATTATCAACAAATTGAAAAGTTGTAATATTAGCTATCTGAGTCCACGTAAAACAACTTTGAACTAGTGAACCAAGAAATCAAATTTTATAAGCAGCAGGTAGAGAAAATTTTGAAAAAAAATCACAACTCATTCGGCAACTGAGTTGATGAAAATCATGAAAAGAAGAAAAATTGCAAAAATAAAAATGGAATGAAAATCATTACACCATCTACATATTAGTGCTGTCAACTTTCCAAAAAAAAACTATTCCATTCGAATTATATTCAACTATATGGCATTTTGAAAATTGATATCAAATCGATTATTCGAAGCGGACCGAATATTCGCAGCTAACCGAATATTTGAAGCGAAGCGAATTATTCTTTAGGTGCAAATATTTGATTATTGGATTCGAGTTGATAGCACTACGACACATGCCTTTGAAATGTAGCAACGTACTATATACGTAGGTGATACCTAAGTATATCGAAAATTTTATCCGTAAGATTCGCAAGAGGAACAGTCGTGAACCTTACTTGGAGTAGAGTGCTCAAAAGGGACTAACCTAGGGCGAAGTGTGTGGCGGTGTTTCACATCTCAATGTTGAGCGAAGTCGGCATAAGTAGTCAAAACGACCAAAATTTGGCGAAGATATTTTACTTTCAAAACTAGAGAATTGTTGATAATGAAATATCGTAAGATTTAATGAGTAGGAAAATTTAAGTATCTGTGGGACATTAATTTATCATTTTCTCTTCGCCCCTCGCCTTTACCAACAAATATCCTCGCTAATACGTTTCTGCTAGGAGGCCTTTTCTCTGCCTAAAAAAAATATTTTAGATGAAGAGGCATGCGTGGACAACAATAACGACGGCAAAATCGTGGAATCTCTTTATTAACTATTCAATTTCTGGCTTTTTGCTGAACTTCCTGACCATTAGACGCTTTTCTCGCTTTTTTATATTACCTAACATCTTGGAGTACCGTCACATAATTATAGGTACTTGACTAGTGACATGTATGTGTACGCGTTTATATTCAATACCTACATACAGAAATGCGACAATTTTGGTAGAATTACGCACATATACGCACCGCGTGTGCCTAATTGAAAATCGCATTCTTCATTACGAAATTCTCTCTAGTTTGCCCGCAATGAAAGTTGGACGTGACCCAAATTCGAAAGATCATATTCTATTCACCAACTAATCCTATACACAAAAGGTCGATTTGGTGAGGAAGTATGAAAGATTTATGGAATTTTTAATCGTAGTTTTCCTCCAAAAGCTGTTTTTGCTCTAACCCCCTACAAATTCACTCGAAAAGCTAAAATCAAAATAGGTGAGTCACATGAGCTCATTTTATCATATGATAAAACTATAGAAATTTTTTTCACTTCTCGTGCATCCTACTCACATTTTGAGGTCGATGAACCTCCCTCCTTCACTCCAACATCATGTGTGAAGATAATTTTATGATATAATGGTATGCTTTTTATCTCCAAGAATCATAATTATGAGTTCATATTCATTATATTTTTACTAAACTGAGGCTCTTCAAGCTTTATTCAAACTTTGATAAGCTGACATTTTGCATTGATTTCGACCCTAATGCAAGGGGTCATATTCTGGTGCCAAACTAACCTCACACAAAAAATTTGACTTTTCTGATTGATTTGGTGAAGAACTCAAAACTTCCTCAAAAAAACCGTTTTTTGCTGCAACTCTCCTCCAAATGCGTATAAGAAGCTGGAATTCAGATCTGTTGGTATCCGTGACTTATTTCTTCATATGAAATCCAAAACTAAAATTTTGAGTTATTTTTCCCCTCCAGTCCCTCTCAAAATTTAAGTGATACGGCATTTTGAGGTGTATCGAAAAAAACAACGATTTTTTTTTTGCTGTTTTCAAAAGGCGTTTCTCACCAAATTTTCAGCGACTTTCATCCACACTCGCTACTGCTACACGTGGGAGGAAAATACGCATAAATAAATACGCATAGACACATACGCCCTTGTTTGCAAAGCATCTGTAGGGAGGCATGCTATCATAAATTCACAAAAGCTAGGGAGTTCATGAATCTTTCAAAAATCTATCACTTTCCAGCAATTCTTCGACTTATATATGCCTACACACATTTGCCAGATGATTACTAATGAACTGAAACGCAAAGATTAGAAGATCCTACCCTCCGCGGCCCTACTCCCCAAATCAGGTGGGGTGGGGGGGGGGTTATAATAGTTACCGTTTTTAAGTTGATAACTCAGATAAAAAACAAAAAAACCAAAAAAAAAAAAACGCGTTTAAAACAAAAGCGTTGTCGGTTTTCAGTGCTTTAAATGTAGGAAGGAATAAATGAGGGCGACGTGTGGATAATTATTTCATTTGGGTGAAGTTGAGCTGGCAATGGCTGTATGTTCGCTAGCCAGTTCCATGATTTCGGTAAACGATGCTATTTCTATTGCCGGTTGCACATCAATCACTACGATTTCAGAACGCTGTTGCCGTTGCGCGTTCATGTTGGTTGTTGCTTCGTCATCATTGTTCGTATTGCGAACATTTATCGCTGGTTGAACGGTTATACATTGATTATAATCATGATTCGATTTGCGCACTGTGTTTTCGGCGTGCGTTGTCTCCGTCGAAGAAATGACGTTGGTGCGTGAAAATAACCTAGTAATAGCCAGCGGCGACGGCAGCGGCGTCGCTGCGATTGCAATATCAAGGAACGGCATCGTACTGGTTTGTGTCGTCATTAATGTTGATTTTGTTGAATGATGCGTAAACGTAGATCGAAGATTCGACGATGGCGGTTGCGGCGACGAATTTTGCTTTTGACATCGTATAGAAGTAGGACTCACACTCGTTTTACAAGACGAGGATGTTGGTAACGAAATAGAGGAGCGTGCCCTGCAGACAACGGAAACGGACGAATCGCGTGTAGGCGTACAGTCGTTGGTTGGTAGTTTGTCACGAATTGAATCGGAGTTGATGACAGATGCGACGGTTGGCAAAGAAACTAAGCGGTGTGCGTGTGTTTTTTCACGCAAATTTAAGGAATTACGAAGGCTTGGTTTAGATCGTTTCAGGTAAATGTGTTGTTTTGCCGGGAAACGAGCACAATGTGGTACGAATGGTACGATCGTTTGAAAAAATGCGCAATGGTTGTATGAATCTTGAAGCCGATGAAGTGACGATAAGATTTTTTCCAACTTACTCACCTTTCCATATGTTGCCGTTGCTGTTGCAGTTTTGATGTTCGCGAAAGCGTCGTGAATTATGCTCGCTAATGTTCCTTTCGAACGTCTAACATCGACGCTAGTCAACTTTTCCAACAATGGTGAAGGCATAGCCAACGTACAATAACGCGACGACGTATTGAAAATTCCATACAAAAATATCCACAAAAACACATTCATCTCCAAGGTTATTTTAAAATAGGTAGGTAGGTATTCGATTAGAAACAGCGACGACGCGTGTCAAAATGTATCATATTGTACCCACTTAAAAATGAAAAAAGAAAATGAAAAAAACTATACGCAGGTATTGCGTACATCGTTGTATTGTAGCTCGTGGCTACGATAGCTTGGTGGGTTGCTGTTGCGTTGGAATGTATTTCTTGTTGGTCATGTTTCACTTGACTTATTTTATTTTCGAGAAGAAAAAGAAGAGGGGGAGTTAGGTTGGAAAAAAAATGTAGTTCGAAATTGGAGAAGCGAAAGTAAAATTCATTGAGGCAGAATTGAGGATGTTCGCTACTGTTGACTGCGGGAGCAGCCTTACTGTTTGCGCCAGCAACGTTGAACCAAGATGGGAAGGTGCAAAGCAGTCGCGGCTCCGATTGTAAGATAGATTGTAACGGTGACGGTACCTTTTAAAACATGCATTAGAAAAGAGTAAGTTCTTCAGTTTTTAGTCACTGTATTTTTTGTTTGTTCCTCAAAATCTAAATTTGAATGCTACTTATATATTTTTTCCCTACTTGTAGCGTAAGTAACTTTTGAAATTTGCTCAGATATTGTTTGCGTGAATATTTATTGAGCGATGATACTTGTTTAATATGTTTATTCGAATTAACTCAGAATAGCGATTCACTTGGCATTCGAGGGGAGATGTTTCATCATTGAGTCATTTGCGAGCCCTCTATCTTGAATTGTTTCCTCCGAGATATCTGAAGTTTTAGAGGGATAAAAACTTGGCCTACAGTAGGCTATCTATGTGTGCTTCATCAATGCTATTACTATAAGTAATAGTAGGCATACTCGCACACTACAATTTTTTTACCGCTTTACATTCCGCAAATTTTTTAATTATCAAATTATAATTAAGGAAAAGTGCAATCTCTGAGCCTGCAATTTGACCTGCTTGATTTTATTTCTCTATAGTATAGAAAAAGTCTTCTCCGCTGAACAGTTTGTTGCTGGGATACACAAACATATTTTACAAATGATGTCGATGATTAGCTGAACTGAACTCAATTTCTAGTTGATAAACCACTTATAGAATTGTTAAATTGTATCGTTTTTTAGTACATATTTCAATTTTTATTTCATTTATATTTCTTATTTATATAAGCGAAAAACTGTTTTAGCTCATCTTTGAATTCGACTTCGCTGGAAAAGTTTCTGTGAGAATTAGGTTTTTCTAATTTAAAAAAATTGTCGTGCGGACACAACTACGTGCTTGTGATGCCTGAGACAGACGGATCTTGTTTTCTGTATAGACACTATCTTAATACCATTCAACTCAAAATGCAAAAAGATGCAAAACGAGATGTGAAAAAAATTTAGAACTCATATTGATGTGCATTTCCTTACCCCCTTCCCTTGGGAAATGTGGGGAGGGAAGGGGTGCAATCGTTTTTGCTTTGTTTGTGCTTCTTTGTCCTTCCACTCCCGTCGTTTGTGCTCTCACCATTTTCAGTATATATCAAAAAAACGTTAGGGAGAGCTGTAGAAATGGCTGCAACCCAGTCACAATCAAGGTCAGTAAATAGATTTCTTTCATAACAACTATGATATAAATGCAGGCAATCATTTGTGCTTTGTTTGTGCTGCACTTTGATTGCTTATGGGAAGTCTATACTAAACTTTTGTCTATGTAATACTTCCATACGTCAAAAATACCAAAAGTACAACACTACAGTAATCATTCATTAAGTTAAAAAATTACCTTCTTCATTATTTATCTATCTATTAATTGGCATTAGTACAAATTAATTAAATTATGACGTATTATCTATAATATACTAATAGTACAGCAGTAAAGTCAGTCCCAATGTTGGATATGATAATAAAAATTTGAGACCCGTCTGACTATTCGTATATCGCACCCTCAGTGCAATAAGGCTGCATTAAAAAAAAAAATTGCGATTACAAGAAGGCCACATCTCCAAAAAGTATTTCTTTTTACATACATTTTTGAGAAAAATTAATGTAAATCGGTAAAACTGTAACAAATATACTAAATTAGCTCATTTTACTACAAAAAAGTGTAGGAAAATGGTACCTTTTTGTTGAATGAGGTTAGTTGGTGACCACAATATGACCTCTTGAATTTGGATCAAAATGGATTCAAAATGGCGGATTATCAAAATTTTGAGTAGAGCTTGAGGAGCCTCAAGTTGGTAAAAATGTAATTAATATGAATTCATATGGTTATTGGGGATAAGTTGTACACTATATCCCGAATTCACTTCCATACATGATGATGGAGGGGGGAAGGCGGGTTATCAACCTAAAATAGTGGTGGGGGTACAGGAGGGGTCGAAAATTTTTTATTGCTGTGTCATATGATAAAATGAGCCCAAGTGACAAACGTATTTTGATTTTAGCTTCCTCAGTGATTTTGGAGGGGAAATTTCATGAATCTTCCATATCTCATCACCAAATCGGCCTAGAATGGTCAAACTTTGTTTGTAGGATTAGTTTGTGACCAGAATATAACCACTTAAATTTGAGTCAAAATGGATCCAAAATGGCGGATTTACAAAATTTGAAGATAATTTGAGGACCCTCAAATAGTTATAATTTGAGAAATATGTGTTCGCATGATTATTTCATGGCAAGAAATACTACATTTGTGCCAAATTGAACTTCTTAAGTGTTTTTGGAAAGGATAGGGTAGGGGTTTTCAGACTTGGTATTGGGTGTGGCCTGTAGTGATGAACGGTCAAGCAAGGTTATTACTAAAACAAAACAAGCCCCAGTTAAAAACTCAGCTCCAGTAATGCGGCATGGCTGCTTACGTTTTTTTTTTTTTTTTTTTTTTTTTTTAGAGGATCATGGAAATAGACATATTACAAGGTTATGATTTTTTCTGAGATAAGTAGGGTGTAATCACAACTAAGGAAAAGCTAGAAAAAAGTACGATAAAGGTACGAATTTTCGATTTTTTTAGTGGGGTAATCGCCTATAAAGACACGAAACTTTGGTTACATTTTGGTTCAATTTTTTCATGTTGTAAGGTTACTAAACTAATTATTTTTTGTTTGTTTGCTTGTTTTTTTTTTTTTTTTTTTTTCTAATTGAGTGAGATGCCTGTTGGAACCTCAACACAAATTAATACATAAGAAATACTGTTTCGCATGAAATTCTTGCGAATCATTCACTTTTTTATTATTAATTTTTTTTTCTTGGTTTATAGAATTTATGTTTACAATGTTATAAAAAGTAAAAAAATTCAATATTTTGAGAAAAAAAATGCGTCCCTAAAATTTTGTGCTCTAAGCGTTGCCTAGTCCGCCTTATAGTTAATACGCCCTTGAAGGCTTCCAAAGTGATTTCTATACTAGATAATCCGCTAATCGGTATAAGTTCATTTCCTTTAAATATTTAATTAGTATCTAGCGCCTTTTAACTTCAACAGGAAATACAAAGAACTTCTCTTTTGAAAATACCACATCAGATATAACATCGATCGCATTATCATTTTATTCTGGATTATTCGCTTACAATGGATGGTAAGTATTCCTAGGTGTCGCAGTCAGTACGCGTAGGTAATTTTAACGTGTGTTTGGAGCATGATGATCCCCGTGTAAACCCTAAAACTATGAGAAAATCCGTATACTTCCTCAGTTCACAAAAATGCTCCTTCCCCTCCTCGTCCCCCCTTTATGTTTTGCAAATTTTTTTTTCATTCTGTAATTTTCCTCGAAATTTTTTTTCATACTTAATTTCATTTCTTTAACTAATGACACTAAACAATACCGTTTTATGCGCAGGAATTATTTGAATTTCATCATTGAAGAATTGCAAGATCCTATTAAGTAAGTATTTTTTTGCCAACAAAAGATTTTCTCCTCAGTCATTATTCATTAATGATTATTTATTAATGTGAAGAGTCTTATTTATTTAACGTGTATATGTACACTAGGATGTCCATTATTTATCAACATTTTTTTTTAAGCACGCGTAAGTAAAAAATTTAAAAGTTTTTTTAAAAAAATATTTAGGTAAAACACATCCTGATGACGCTGTCTAGTCACGATGAAACGTCGATATAATACATCTTCTATATATGTGTTTTTTGAATATGATTATTTTGCGTTGTACCTATAAATTTTTTTTGAAATTTTTTTTTCTCGTTTTTATTCCTTTTTTACAATTTTAAAGTATGTATTTTTTGAGGAATTTAGCCGAAAATCTCTTGTCCAAAAATGTTTTTATGAATCTGTCCTACGTATGTGAAGTCTTTCTGGGTGTTTTGAACAGCAAAATTAGAATTTTTGTTGTTTTTTTTTTCATTTTTTCGGCTTTTGATCAGTAAATTCATTATTAATTTATTAGACTACACTAATCATTAGGATTTATCACTATAATATCCTTAGACCCTCCAAATTCTCGTTTGAACCCTTTAAGTTGGGCTATTTTTTGAAAAATCGTATTTTTCTGCGTTTTCAAAATCTTATGGTAATTAACATACTTATAGGGACGTACCAAAAGGGGGAGGGGAGCTTCTCTCCTTGACTTCTGAGAAATTAGTAAATTTGGAGTTTTAGCGTGAAGTTCGTAAACTTGACCATTTGCAATAATAATCAATAATAAAAATAAGATGGATGAATCTTCTTAAATAAAATATTGCAGTTTTTGAAATGGTTTTAGGAATTTACCGCGAGCTATTGGGATATCATGCGCAATAGTAACATTTGTATACTTCATGACGAATGTGGCATTTTATTCCGTACTTACTGGACAAGAAGTTCTGGAATCTGAAGCCGTAGCTGTTGTAAGTACTTTTTACAATATATAGGCAAGTCATTGTACTGACAATTCCAACTTATATACCTACGTAAGGTAAATCCACCAGCAGTGGACACATCTAAGAAAGTTGCTTCGCAATTAATTTGTTATAAATAGAAAAAAAAAAGATAATGAAACTAGTTTTGCACTAAATTATAGTAAACTGACTCCAGAGATGGGCCGAGCCTTGGCACTTTAGGGGTGAATTTAAATATTTTTCAGTCAAGTTCAGTTATTCAATCATGTGTTGATTTTTATTAATTTGTTATTTATATCAAGTAATGTTAACCAATCAACAGGTGTTATAAATTCATGAAAAAAATTTCGAAGCTAAAATCATTTTCAAATGGATATTTCTTCTACATCATGAAATCTTTAAATTCAGCATGCAAAATAAACAATTGACTGAAATGTATATATGATGCAATAAGTAAAATTTTATTCAATTTCACTAAATAAAAATAAAAAGTTGCCTGAAATTATAAAAATACAAAAATTCTTACCTTCTTGCTGGTTGTTGGTTTCACAATAAATTATAGCACCTGTTGATTTGGTTAACATAACTTGATATAAATAACAAATTAGGCTAATTTCCCCACTAAGTTCAATTTAACATTACAAGCTTTCTTCAAGTAGTTGATATGGGGGTTTGCCAGTTTAGTTTAATGTCGAAGTGAAGTCCAAGATACTTGTATGCTTCAACATTTGAGAGAGCCTCTCCATTTACGTTGATATTCAAAGCGTGATTGCAGTTTTTATTATGGCAGAAATGAACCGCCATTGATTTAGTGTTCGAGAATTGGAGGCCGTTTTGTTGGGTCCAGTCATGTACTTTATTAATAGTTTGTTGCATTATAATTTCGCCTAGCGTTGTATCTTTACCTGGTAGAAAGATGACCAAATCATCAGCAAATAGGGAGGCTTTAACGGCTGGTATTTGTAACATAATGAAAGATAAACTTTTGCTAAATCTTTTTAAAATATCTTTTTCATTTTTTATTTATTGCAATAAGCGTTTCAGGGAGCCATAACGGTCACCGCATCGGAGAGCGACCGTAATGGTCCCTTGAGCCCTCGAAATGTTTCTGGTTCTTTGCCCCGAACCCTTTGAAGCCTCTGCGTGGTGAGAGGGCTAATGTAGTGGCTAACTGTAAGACTGCCTCCTTGAAGGTCGGCGTCATGCAACTGACGTGAGGGGATGCCAAACGGTAGATAAATTTTTACCAGTTGAACATCATATCGCGCTTACTAGCTTACAGATAAATATAAGCAATCAACTAACGCCCATAAGGATTCTTTTGAAATAGATGAGGGTGACTTCAGCTGCAGTACCTAGGTAGAGAAAACTAAATATAGCAGTGTCGCATTTTTCTTTTCGGAAAGCTTAAATTGGCCCTAATTGTATGTATTTGATACGCGAGTAAATGCGTTTCGACGAATTCAATCCTACATTCTTTGATTATTTTTACAGATAAATGTAATTTTTAAAATATCGCGCCTTTAAGAAATGATTTGTAGTTTTTTTTTTTTTTTCTTCTTCTTTTTCCAGTGACATTTTCACTTTACCTCATGCACGTTTACGAAACTTCACATGCATTCCTAAAAAGGCTACCTGGTAGGAAATTTCACGCTGTTTTAGAAAGTATATAAAAAATTTAATTTTCGTTACAATATTTATCATAAATAAACATCATAAATTTCGGGTTTTCCACTTTACATCGCTTTAAATGAAGGAAACCTTTGCTAAAATCGTAATTTTTTTATACCATTGGAAAGAGCGTAAAATTTTCGATGAAACATTAGCATTTTCAAAACCTCATGATCTAACTGAAAATTTTGAGTAAGGTGCATGTAAAGTTTCAAAAACACTTGTGGCTTAAAGCGAAAATTCTGCGATTTTATGATGGTAATTTTAGTCAACTTTTCTTCAAGATGATATTTTGAAGCTACACATATTCCTCATAAAAATAATGGAGTACCTAATGTGTACGAGTAGCACTGAATTCATAAAAACGCATCTAAACCTAGTCCCATTTAAATTCGTATGTAGTGTTTCACTCGTCGATTTATTCACCTAGGCCTTCCAGCTCACGTTACCACATATAGTACCATATGCAGAACTATATACTTATTATATATGAAGGTAGCTAGGTACCTACCTAAGTAGTGACTAGACTAGCTAGTACCTGACTCCTATACAGAATAAGAGTGAGAAGTATCTTATTTTTTCAGACTTTTTCAAATAAAACTCTCGGGAGCATGTCATGGGTAATGCCGATATTTGTTGCACTTTCTACGTTCGGTGCCGTGAATGGTATCTTACTCACTTCCTCGAGGTAAGAGACGAGTAATGAATACATATACATAATTATACGATAAGATGATGTTCAATAGCATCTTCTTGAGTATTTGTTACATGTTTCAATGTCACCCGAGGAAGTTTTCTCATTAGGTAATTATTAGTTCTACATAATATGTCCTTTTCGAAGTGTATACTAGCACTACTGTCTTTGTGTGCATCAGCATCAGCCATTTCATCCAGCACGCTTCCAAAACGCCTTTAGTTTTTTTTTTCTTCATTTCATCGCGTAACAAGACATCTTTTACTTACCTATATTCGTAGTTTTATCAAATGGCATTTTTTCCGCATTAGAATGACGGAGGTGGCGCGGGCTAACCTGCGCTACCTAGTGCCTACCCGTACCCTTTTGGTACGTCTTCAACAACTTTTTCGCTAGTAGTGGGAATAGGGTGTTAAAATACGTACTATATGATGATGTATTCAAATACCTATATGCCTGGATGCACAGGTATGTTTTACGGTACCTACCTATAATGGAACGCTGTATCTACTTTTTTTTTTCGAAACAAAAAATTTCTATTTTCGTTACCAAGATGCATTCTCCATGGCAGCAGATATCAATGATAAGTATAACAACAAAGCGTTCACAAAAAAGATCTGATTTTGTGACAGCACTACACAGAAACTGATTGTATGGTGAAATCAGTTGGACAATCGTATAAAATGACAGTTTAGAAGTAGATAGATTTTAAGTGAGGTTCAAAATATTTTCGTTCAAATTACCGTGAGAGCTATCAAAGTTGGTAGCTTAAAATGTAATAACGCGAAATAAACATAACAAATACGTGTAAATTTTATCGGCCAAAATTTGTTATATAATTATGATGCTCTTGATAAATTCCCACTACCACTTTTCATAATAATCTTCCGTAAGTTTGTGCGGAAAATCAAAGTGAAAAATTGAAAAAATATAAAGAATCAGTGACTCTGGAATACCTACTAATATATTTTTCAATAGCCTAAAATGATTAGTTATGATTCGAGGCATTGCGTAAAGGAAAATTTTTCGGTAATCAATCCATTATGATGGGATGAGGGTTTTTTCATTCTTCAAAATTTGGAAATCCCCATTTTTCACCCTTCACAGCGCCAATTATCCCATTTATAAAAGATCGATGAACGTTTCAGTTCGATAAACATATTCGATAATTCAGTTTTCTACAACGTTTTCTTATTTTGGAACACCTGTGAAGGGTGTAGGGATGCCAATTGCGCGGAAAGCGTCGTTTTAAATAACGCTACGAAGCGACATTCACGCACGAAAATTTCACGAACAAACGTCGTCGTAACTCGTAATGTGCTCCTTAAAATGTGTTATATATTTATATATTTCCCTTTCATTCATTTACCTCGAAATCGTGAAGTATACATCTATATACATGTATGTATTACACATATACGTCGCCGCGTTTTTTCGTACTTTTCAATGTAGGTTTCTTATGATGATTTCATTACGAAAAAAGAAAACGTAGGTACTTACTTTTGTTCTTTTTAATTATAGGTATGTCATTACTTGTATAGACTACCTATATTCTTTTTCTGCATCCTCCTCTTCGTCATCTCTTCCTCCTCCACCCCTCTGGCCCACCAGTATTTCTCCTACAGGATGCATCCACCGACATACATGTGGGTCATGAACACCTTCACGTTGTGCAGGCATTTTTGCTCTACTTTTAGAGATAGGATTTTTGGCAACCGCGACTAATTCCACGAGTTCTTTGCCAATGACAGGACATAATATATACTCGACTCGATTATGATTTATATGCACTATATCGTCCCACCGTTGTGAGTTTAGCTGGAAATACATATGAAAAACATAAGGTTAATTTAAGAGCATAACGAGTGCATCTGCACGCATATACAAACAGACACTCGCTGCCAGCCAAATGCGAATCGTGTCATGTATGCGCAATTCGCGAAACACTTAATTACAACTCGTTATATTTTCGTTGGCGTGTACTTAATTTTTTCAATATCGATTTCAGATTATTTTTTGCTGGCGCCCGACAAAGACAAATGCCGGAAATACTTACCATGATTCAATTACAACGCGTAACTCCAGTGCCAGCGGTACTTTGTATCGTAAGTATGGACCATGGACATTCATTTCAACATTTAGTATTGCTATTGCTACCTACAGTACTTACACGTAAACATCTATAATAGCTCTAGCAACTACCTTAAATTCACGATTTATATGTGTATATAATTCATATGAATTAGGTAGGCTGAAACACTTTTGAATGAACGTATAGAATACAAGCGTACACGCATTGTGTATGGGTAGATTACGTACCTATACTGCATACCTACCTAGTACCTACACACATTTTTATTGGTGCATTAACAGGTACTTTTAGTTGTTAGCTAACAACCATTTTCATTAGTCGTTCGCACAATCGTCGTTTTCACTGGAAGACAATCGCAAAAAGAGGTGCAATATTATCGTCTCGTAGAAACGTTGCTACGTAAAGTAGAAATGCAAATGTACGACGACACATCAACTTACACGCTGCTGCGCCATTTAAAAACGCAATGCAACGTGCAACTAAACTTTATCTACTCTTCAGTTATTATCAAGCCCAGGCCTGTAGCTAGCCGATCCTATCTCCGACTCATTTTCTTTCTTCTTCGGTATTTCTGTATTGAACACAACATTTTTCTAGCGGGCTCAAACTCAGACCAAAACACAATATAATACCGATCCTTTCTACTTTCATTTCGTGTAAAATAAGTTACCTGCTGCTCCTCTGGAAGGCAGTGTTTTGAAAATTTAATTGAGTTGTCTACCTTCGCAAATGTAGGGGCATTTGTTTTCTTATAAAATATAATTATTTACGTTGAAATAATGTAAAAAATGTAATTTTGGTTGCATATCTGTACGGATGAAGGCATAACCCATGTTTTTTTTCTTTAAATTAATTGCATTAATTACCAAATCGTGTTTTTGGTTGTATGCATACTCAAATGAAGGCGCACTTGAATTGGGTTTTTTAAATTAGTAAAATTACTTATTACATAATTACTTGATTTGTGAACTTCGGTTGGCATTCATGATGTGCACAAATGAAGACGCAAATTAAATTACTTCTTTTTGCAATGTTTATGAATCTCCAGATAATTTACTCAATATTTTAATAATATTCCAAATTTTTTACGACTTGACATATAGGTGTGTATTTCTTCTAACTACTCCATACATACCGAATTCATCTTTAAAGTAAGACAAGACTAGTTACTTGAAATGTAAAATTCAGTGCTATGTTTTTCTCAGGTCTGTTTCGAAAAGGGAATTTCTCAGACCTTAAACCCTAATCACGGTTGAGCGCCACCCACCGAGACCTACCCTCTAACGGCCCTGCCCATGCCCTCTTTTCAGCTCTTAAGTCAAGGTGAGGAGTTAGTTCCTTATTAGAGAGGACTTCATCTCTACCTCATCCGAATCACTCATAAGTCCACAACGCAGAGGCAAGCAACGGCTCTCAGCGCTAAGGCACGAGGAGATGAAGGAGCCTTTACCGCACGTCTGTATCTGAGCGGGACCACCTCCGTTACCCATCGTGCTCAAGGAAACGCACTCGATGACTTCTTGTACACCTTCGAATTCTCTCTAACGTCTCACCAAGTTCGACAACGCGAACCCTGCGAAGAGCGATCGACAGATCGACGAAGCTTCCAATGTACAATCCCTCGTTCAAATACGAATCAACCACACGACGAGCCTTCATCCCTGTGAAATCGGCTATGCGGTCTTCTGGTACAATGAAACAATTTTCCGATACCTTTGGGTATCCTATTCTGAAAATTCCCACTATTTCAAGACCAACCAATGATTGGCTACAAACGCGAAAGAAAGGGAGAGAGGAATACCAGTTGAGATATCAGTACATATTATAGCACAAGGAACAAGGTAAAGCATTATCCAGTGGTTGTAAGCCAACGAAGCCATAAACTCTTGATCTGTGTACTTCGGCTTGCATTCATATTTTAACAACTTATTGATCCGATGTAAACCTAAACCTGGAGAGTATTAAGGCCAAAATTACGGATATAGTACGTGATGGTGTGAATTGTTCAGTGCATGGGGTGGTGCAAAACAAATTGCGGTTGCGTTTTTAGAATTCTTTAGTAAGCAGGCTTCCCCCTTTGGAGAGATGGGTTTGCCAAATGATGCATTTTTAGCTCATTTGACTTCAGGCCTATCAACTTTGGTGAAGTGGTTCGTACCACGTTGAGGTTACCTCTATGCGGCAGTCGAGGAGAGGATAGTATATCCTCAACCATGCTTGGAAGTGATTATTAGATTTGTGGCAATGGCTGAGGCGTTTAACATATTAGTATCATTAAATGGTGACTTCCCCTCTTTACTAAAAAAAGCTATTGTAGTTCCTGTCCTAAGGGTGGCTCTCGAACAACTTTGGATCATTATCGGCTAGTATCTCTGTTATCCACTGTTGGAAAAGTATTTGAAATATTAATAAAAAATAGATTAATGGACTGCCTGGAGAGGATTGATCTCCTCTCTAATAGACAATAATATGGTTTTCTACCAGGTCGCTCCACATTTCAACTTACACGCTGCTACGACATTTAAAAACGCAATGCAACGTGCACGCGCGAACGTGCAACTAACTTCAGTTATTATCAGGCCCAGGCCTGTAGACAGCCCTGTATGGAACACAACATTTTACTAGAGGGCTCAAATTGAGACCAAAATACAATATAATAATACTGATCGTTTCTAGTTTCGGTTTCAGTTAAAACTTCAGCAATTTTGTGTAAAATAAGTTGCCTGGCTTATTTCCTTATTGTCGATTTAAGTTTGTTTGTCTTTGTTTTCGTTTTTTTTTTTTTTTTTACTTATTGCTTTGTTTGTTGGTTTGTTTTTTTTTTTTTTATATAACGTAATAGTAATCTGGACCCTGCTTGCCTTCGGGCATTGGAGCCCGTTAAAAAATTTTGTATTTTTTGTGATGTATTTCGTTAAATAAATTTCAATAATTTCAATTATTATTATTATTATTAACATTTTATTTTATTTAGTTTTCATTTGATTTGTTACCTAGGCATTACTTTCTCTCGTTTATTTGATCGTTGCTGATATCTACGCTTTAATCAACTATGTCGGATTCGCCACCTGGGTAGGTAAACATTTGATTTCTAATCTTCTAGAAGGGCAAACGCGCCCTCGTACTTATGTATGTACTACGTATAAATACTACTGTACCTAGTATACTTTCGTATCACCTAATAATTCTTGTGTGCACGGTTTGAGAATTGTATCTCATGAGTTGGCATGAAGTTGGTAAATTTGGTCTAATTTTCAGCTTAGCATTGGTGTTGGAGTTTTATGTCTTCCTGTTTTGCGTTTCACAAAGCCAAATTTATCAAGACCGATAAAAGTTAATTTATTTTTTCCGATAATTTATATCGCCGCTAGTGTTTTGGTCACCATCGTTCCTATGATTGCGAGTCCAATCGAAACAGGTTAGTATTTAAAATCATATTTAACGATAAATTACAATTCGAGTAGCGTTTTCGTTATCGTATTTTCACTGTAGGTATTAAAGTAGATATAAGTAAATAATGTAAAAGTAAGGCACGGAGTTATAGGTATATGAAATATTAGAACCATTTCCTTTCAAGAAAAATCATTTACATATTTCATTTTGAAGTAATGAGTAGGTATAATTATGACGTATTTTTTTGCAGGATATGGCTGTTTAATGATAGGCACAAGTATACCTGTCTATCTGGTTTTCATAGTGTGGCAAAAAAAGCCTTCGAAATTTACAAAATGTGTTGGTAAGTGTAATTGGCAACTTAACTGCTTACTTTGAATTTATTACCTACTTTCTGGCGAGATTGAACTTTCATATATGTATCAAAAATCTGCGAAGTGTACATGAATTGGTGAGGAAGCTTGCCTTAATCGGAAGGAAAAACCCTAAACGAATAACGAGATTATTTGTTATTATTTTTGAAAAATCCCATCTAGTTCAAATTTATCTATTTGTCAAGTTTTTAAGCGAATTTCTGAAGAAAATAACAACTGTTCCCAATTTAAGGAATCTAGTTAGGTAAAGCCCGCTTTTAAGATACTTTTATATCTTCTAGTTTTTGTTTAATTTGATCATTTCACAGTTGCATTGCACTTTACGACTTGAGCAGACCACCTTAAATTTTGAAAAACAAGCTTAACAATTAACATTCGAAGATAATTTCCATGCTTTGAACATATTTATCTAGTTTTTGTTTAATTTGATCATTTCACAGTTGCATTGCACTTTACGACTTGAGCAGACCACCTTAAATTTTGTGAAACAAGGCTTGAACAATTGAACATTCGCGATAATTTCCATGCTTTGAACATATTTATGTAGCAAAATCGGGCTTCTCAACATCCTATCACATTCTGCAACGAAATCTTATGCACATTGTTCTTATAATTTTTTCCGTGCTAAAATTTAAGCATTCTACTCATTCATTTATTGATTTCGACTAGAAGAATCATGAGATACGTTTATTCGAAAGCAGAGCCTATTGTAAGGATGTGTTGCAGGTGAGCAAAGTACTGTAAAAATCTCAAAATTCATGTGTGTACCTCTGCCCCTCCCTAAAACTTATAGTATGAAGCAATATGAAGCTATGAACTAAAAATGGAAGCATTTTAGTGCGCAACTAACTTTTGGCAGCTACGTCTTAGAATAGGTCCTGCTCAAAAGTGAGAAACTATAATATTCTTCTCACTCATCATTGCACAGATGTTGAGAATATGTTAATCACTGTGTCTCATTAGTTTTGACGACCGTGAGTGATGTCAAATGCTGTAATTTCGCAACGTGTGTAGGTGCGTGTAATCGTGAGAAATTTTTTTTCTTCTTTTTTATTTTATTTTTTTCATTTATTCGAATGTCATACCGCAATACGTTAGAGTTGGTAAGTAGCCTTGTATCATCAGAGCTGATTGGTTTTTGGGATAGATATGTACCTACCCAATTACCCATGAAAAAAGGACTTGATCAGATTCGAAAGTTTCATAAAATTTGCAGATTAGATACGTTCAATCAAATTATATCTGCTTATCTTTTTGGTATATGTCATCAAATTCTTTTTTCCTGGGTAAAATGTATACATAAAGTTGGTATATTGCTTGAAGTAATTTGTAAATATTAAAGAATACTGTTTTGTTTTTCAGGTCAAATTACTAGGTTGTTGCAAAAAATAATGATGGTTGTTGGATCTGAAAGTACGGAAGATCTTTGAAAACCGCTGACGCATTATTTCCAAAATTCCAACACAATGTCATATAGTCTACAATCCAAGAGGCAAAAAGTACGTTGGAAAAATTTGATTGAAACTTTTTGCTAACCGTAAAATTTATTTGAAAAAATGTAGATAGGCTCTGGCAAACTCTAAAAAGCAGGATTTCAATATTTGAGACCTGGACAATAGGGAGCTGGAGCCTCAAAGGAGTGTTCTATGGGGGTGATGTCGTTGCAATTTTTGTGATACAGTGTTACCAACTTCTTTTCACACTTCTTTTCCGTGAAAAAAAAGGGAAGTTGATAACACTGTATCACAAAAATTGGAAAAAAATTTGAATTCAATTTTTTTTGTATCGTCTTAGCAAGATTTGGGCATAAAACCCAAAACTAGCAATTCTGATGCTGAAAGATTGGTAACACTGCATTGTGAAGTTTTCATTACACATGACTTTC
The DNA here is from genome assembly GCA_009761765.1 of Phenacoccus solenopsis. Lineage (NCBI taxonomy): Eukaryota > Metazoa > Arthropoda > Insecta > Hemiptera > Pseudococcidae > Phenacoccus > Phenacoccus solenopsis. The sequence goes on along the minus strand of CM019755.1, from coordinate 751,670 downwards.
ATTATAACAAACATATTCATGCATTGTCCCCATCAAAACGGCAAAAAATACGCGAAAAAACAAAATCTTTGAGAATACGTAGAGCGATCAAAATGACCTCCAATCGATCTGCCGATGTACTACGGAGGTGTAAAAACTCAAATTGTACCTTTCTAGTCCTATGTGGTAATGGTTATGTATCGATTTGGAGGTTACAGAGCCGAAAAATCACGTTTTGTTCGAAAATGACTATACTTTGAGAACTCCCTATCTCCCCCAGGCCTCCGAATGGTCTGTGGGTTCTGAAAATTTATTTGAGAGACTTTCAAAGTAAAACACCACCTGAAATTTGATCAAAATTGAAATACATTTTTTTTTTCACTTCACCTTAATGTACATAGGTATGTAAGCGTAAGAGCGACTTACTTTTACGAATTATTATTATTTTTATCAAGTTCGTGGGTTACTTTTATGAATAAAATTTTGAAAAGTTTAATTACTTTTGGCTATAAATTTCTTTATGAAAAGCTCGAGTTACTTTTACGAATAATATTTTGAAAAAAGTTCAAATTTTGTAAAAGAGACCATCCCTCCCCCACCTTGAAAGGTTAAAATGTCAAATGGATACGATTTTTATATCGTGCGCAAAATTTCAACGTTATTTGATAGGTCACACGGGTGAATTTTCGTTTTTGAAAAGTAACCACCCTCCTAGGGGTTGAAATGTAAAATGGACTCAATTTTTGGATTCTGCGAGAAAGTTTAATGTACTTTGATAGGTCACACGGGTATTTTTGAGAAAAATTATGAAGTAAAATTTTGGGTTGAGGGAACCTCACAAATATTTCTCATGAGCCCGCTTGAATTTTTTGGCTGCGACCTCACCCCCAAAAGCACCCCTTTGAGGCTCCGGTATGAAATAATGATATCCTGCTTTTCAGGGTTTACCAGAGCTTATCTACGTTTTTTCAAATAAATTTTCCGCTTGGCAAAAAGATTCAAGAGGGTAACACTTGTTCGTATTTGGACTGCAGACTAATATACCTAGTTACCTACCTACCACATTGATATCGCTCTCTGGTATCGTTTTTATTACTACCGTTCAAATTTGAAAAAGTGAGAATAATACATCAATGAAAAAGTTTTTTTTTCGCCTAATTTTTAGCCTTCACACGGTACAGTAGTAGAGGGGACATGTAATAAATCTGAATCGTGTCTCATAAACACTGTTGCATATCGTTTGTATAAATGAATTTTGAATTTTTCTTATCCCTCTAAAGGTTCCTATAAATTCTATGTTCAAGTGGTTTCGAAAAAGCTCACGCAAGCATCTCTAAGATCTGGTCTCGGAACGTCTGTTTCGTATCTACTGTCCAGGGCCTGACAAGGATAGTGGCATAAATTTATATGAGTACACCTTCTACCAATACTTTCCTACATTACATATTCATATCAAATGACCTAACTACGGAACTCGGCCGAAACCTGCGAAGTACATAGAATCAACGTGATTTTGGAAATGTATATTGTATACCTATACTACATGTATACCCTACCTTTATTTATTTATTTATTTGTTTATTTAATTATTTATTTATTTTTAATGATCCTCATTACTACCTGGCCCCACGATTACCGGGCTTCGCATCCTTGGAACCCGAGTACCGCTAGCGTGACAAATTCCCTAGTAGTATGATATGATAATGATAATGTATGTCTGAGCGTAATCATGATTTTTTCAATTTTTCCATATCCTAGAAAACTGAGAAATCTTCAAATTTTTCAAGGTAAAAATTAAATCTATTTTTCCCTAATTTTTCATCTATCCTACGAGTACATATCAGAACTTTGAATTTTTATATCAAATTTTTATAAATATTCTTCTATTGGGACCCGAACGCAAAGTGGCTGACATCTAGTGACGAAAAGTATAACTGCTCTAGCGAAGCTGTATGGAGCATGTATAATATAAACAAAACGTTCATTTTCTTTGTGTATTTAGAAAAATTTGCTGGCCACGTGTTTAAAGTGATTTATTTTATAAACCTTGGTCTGATTGTCCCATAGAGCCTCGAGCGCTCAAGTGGTTGTTCGGGTCCCAATACGTAGTATTCAAGGTTTTTTTTGCTTTTAGCCTTGGGTCGTTGATTCAGTTGTTCGAATATTTTTGCGAGTGAGACAGAGATTCTAATGTTTTTCATTTTGTTCGAGTTCACTTAATACTCTTGTTCTAATCAGGCGGAACGGTCGTTCTGCGAGTCAAGTTCAAAACACAACCAAATTTTCATGGAAACGAACGTAAATACTCGTCGACACGAACAAACGGCCGATTCTGCTTAAATTTTGTGAACAGAAGCGTGTATGTAATTTTCATTATTTTTACCAAAACCACAGGTCGTAATCAGAGATGTAAGGTAATTTATTCCCCTAAAATACAGCCGCAATTATAAAAGTTCATCAGTTAATTATTACCGTATTTCATTAAATTTCACAAAAAACATCAATAAATTTCATTTTGCAGAATGCGTTTCGCACGTTTTTAATAGTTTGGTCGCATAAATCCATGTTTAACAACTTCAGCTTACTTATTTGATACTTTTGAATTTTGATTTCTTACAAGATACGATTCAAGAACTGAAAATACGTTAATAAATGTTGAATTATTGATTTTATCATGTGCGAAGTAGGTTATGTTTTTCGCCTATATACGGAATAATTATATTCTTACCCAAAATATTGAAAAAATTTGTTTTAATATCAACCCTCAGCCATGCGTAATGCGTTTTTCCAAATAGAATATGATGTCCAAAATCAGCCATCCTTTCCCTGTATTTCAAGGTAATGAAACAATCGGATTCTTCTAAAACAGAATATCTCATTTCTTATCAATTGTGACTTTCATTTTAATCTTCAATTATTATAAAATGTTTACCAAAAATTGTCAATTTTCTCAAGTAGTGTATCAACAAAAAGTAAATGGCACTGATAATATTGTATAACCATGAATAATGATGGAATAAATTATGGCAGAGGCGTATTTAGGCATGGGCAGAGAGGGCAGCTGCCCATGGCGGCAAAATATCAGGGGCGACAAATTTTGTTTTTTCCGGCTGTTTTTTAAATGTGAAATATATTACGACAATTTAAAAAAAAAAAATTATGGTAGTCAGATGGATGAATTTATAACATATTCAGAAATCAGTTTGAAAAAAAAAGATTATGAAAAATTGAAAATTATAGTAAAAATGAAAACCTGTTTTTTTTTTCAGCTGAGTTTTTTCAACTTCAAAACGATAGCTATATAATTTTTTTTTCACGCTTAGCGCCGGCAGGTATTCGCATGAAATTTGCTCACAATTTTATGAGAGACTCTTCCTCGTGGCCCTGCGCAAAGTTTGTAAAATTTTTGAAAAGGCACAAGAGGGAAAATTCAAATAGGGGAAAAGCATAAGGTGCGAAAGGAGAAATTAAAATAGGGAAAAACATGAGTCTTTGTTGTGTAGATCGGACATTATAATTTCAAGAGGTATAGAGAAGGACGAACGAAGTATAGGAAACTCTTATTGGCGAAATTTGCGATCACAAATAGAAATTTTCGATTAAGTTGCATAATAATGACGCGACCATCTCGCGTGATGATGCGAACATCTTTGGCTACCAAGACACAACTATTTCGTCTACCGGGGAACTTTTCACGAAGTTTGCATTACTTGGAGTGCCTTCATCACTCTTATTAGGATATTAGAGCCTGCAGCGAACCGATTTAATATGTTGTTTTTTTTTTGGGGGGGGGGGTGACGTGTTTACATACAATGGCATAATTACCTGCAAATACCTTACGGAGAGTTTGTTGCATACATGCTGGCTATTTTAATAGCAAATAGCATGAATCTTTTTATACTTTTTTCGATGATAATAGTCACCCATTATGCGTTAGCCAAACTGCAAAGGTAATATCGTTCTCACTTCGTGACTCACCCTTGCGTTGTATCTTGAATGAACTTGATGCGGTATAAATATTTTAAGTACGCTGTATGCCACATTTTAATATAAAATAAGGATTACAGTACTAAGTACATAAAATTCAATTCAGCCTGTTGATACAAAATAATCATTTGTGTGGTAATAATTACTTGAATTTATTTATATATATATACATGTAAACGCATAGATGTACTTTTTTTTCAAAACCGAACTTTTTTACGGTAATTTACTGCTACACCTCGTAGCGCTGCTTCATCTACATAGGCAATGTATTTAAGTCGCTGATCATATCTACATAAGTACGTATAATGTATATCTACTAATTACTTAGATGTTGTTCAATTCAAAAATTGTACCCTCCTTACCTACTGTATGTGTGATAAGTTCGACAATAAACGTTACGTTTTATTGAAGTACACACGTCTGTTTACGTACATTCATTACATTTACATCAAAATACATTGATTATGAGAATTTACCGTTATCAAAAAAAAAAAAATTAATTAATACATTTTAATATGTTTTCACTAATGTATACGTTTCGTTTCCACCTAATACGTTTTTTTCATTCAAAATAAACACACCTATATTTCGTAATTTATTATGCAAGATTAGGCCTACATTTTCATCTTCTCCTTTCGATTGGTCGGCCAAAGAACATTTCTTTTCAAAGCTTATTTACAAATATGAGCAGTTTACAGAAAATCACGATTTTTCAGTTAGTCAACTACTCGACTACATAGATATTTCTTACATATAGGTATCGTAAAATACAACGCCTCTATTGTTTTTTTTTAACAAGATTAAGAAATTAAATGATTATGATTTTGTTTTTTACAATTTCCTACCATAATTCTTAGGATCAGACATCTTTTTCAACTTTTAATTATTCTCTCTCTTTGATTTGGTAATACTGATAACAAATGAAATTAAATTAAACTAGTGCCTCCTCGCCCCTTCGGGGCTCCCAATAAAAAATAAACGAAGAAAAAAAATTTATTTTATCAGATAAGTACTGCTACATTCCAAACAGTACAACCCAATTTATTCTTATTTGTTACTCGCACCAAGAGTTCTTACTTTCAGGATGGGCTCGCACCTTTGTATACCTGGCATTTTAAACAATTTTACAACTTTACCCTTACGCTTGTACATGCACAAAGCTTTTATAGAAATTTATCACCTTTTTTTCCCTTTGTATACCTGCTATCCTTTATACGACAAAAAAAAAGAAATCAAAAGAAATGAATCAATCAATTGATTAATTAATTGTTCTTATTTAATGAAGGGAATTTAGTTGGACACGGTGTATATGTAGGTATCTGTTCGAAACAGACAGATAGATTGAACCTATAGATACCTATTCAATATTGAATTCATACGTACAATGCGAGAGTAGATATATCTACGTAGGCAAAACACATGCCTATACATACGTATGTATGACACTTCTCTAAAGTTCGTGATGAGTGCATTTGCGAAGAAAAACAGATAATGATAATCGTAATATTTTAAACAATGCATTAGATATCTATGCACTATGCACTGTTCACAAGCACGTAAGAAGTAGCTTTGAAAAATTTTATTTGATATGGATACATGCGACTTTATTAAGTAGAGATGTGCATACATTTATATACGTACTGGCTGTAACTGATAAAAGTATCAATACCTTTCTATGTTAGTTATCAGATGAAATTGCTGTTGGCTTTTTCGCAACTCCTAAAGGTAAAGATATACCTTTTGTCGATAGATAGTGACGAATAAATGAATTTACATCTTGTTGGCTTATCACCCTTGTAATGTATTGTAAAACGTCTTTATTAACCTCCAGAAGTTCTTTGGAGAAAAATTCCTTCTATTCAAATAAACAAAAGTAAGTAATTTAAAAATAAGAATAGGTAATGAAAAAATGAGAAATAAAATAAATATAAATTTTGAAAGTGCTTTAGTTGGTAATTTATTGCAGGTAAATGAGAGCCTTTCGTTGTGCAATGCATAAGATTGGCGTTAGTGCGTATGTATTAATCGCCCACGCTCTAAAATTGTTTTCGTCATTTATTACGTTCATTTACAATAGCAGTCCGATGTATAAATTATTTACCGCAGTAGCGAAGCTAATGCTGGTTTTGGAGTTGAAACCCACATAAAATTATCAAAATTCCAAAATTTTAATTTTTTTTTTTAATCATCCGAGAAACAAAGTTGAAAGCTCAATAACTTCCCCACAACTTTTTTCACACCTTACATGTGAATGCACCTTAAATGTTTTCAAATAAGAAACTGCTGAAACAGACTTCAGTTCTGAAAGAAATTAAAGTTTATTTCCTATATTCTCAGATATTCTAGTTTTAGCTTTTAAATTATTTATAATTTTTTGCGTTCTTGGTCATTTCTAGAACCTTAAAAATAAGCAAAATAGATTATACCCATATATCAATATCAATTAAATTTCAACAACTTTATCTGTGTGCAAAACATATTGATTTCATTTTTTTTCTTTTCTTTTAGTCCTAGGTAGCACGCACGATTACTTTACACTGCAAGCATAAGTTATGAAAAATCAAAATATTATTTTAGGTTCCCATATAGATAACATATAGTGCCTGCGGAGTTTAGTTTACCAAAAAAAAAAAAAAAAAAAAAAAAAAAAAGAAATAGGCCCACATAAGTAGTAAGTACCTACTCAATTACTTAATACACGATATTTCATACTCCATCAACGTACCTGTAATAATACCATATTCAAGTCTTGATTACTCAGTAGCAATCTTTTTACATGTGTAATTTTACTTCGTACTCTGTTTATCATTTTATTTTGCTCATAAACACGACATTGTAAGTGTCTTAAGCGTGCTGTTTTTTCCTCCTTCTCCGTTTCAAGATGACTGTATTTTGAATTAATCTCGTTCAACAATTTATATTGATATTCCTAATAAGCAAAAAGTCAACATATTTTATACAGATAAAAAGTTACACAAAGAATTAAGTCATTAAACATTAGATACACAAATACTGTACATCTACATGCTAGTGGCGTAAGTATGTTAAACCTTAGCCACCAAATATGTGGCGCATCTGGGCGCAAATCGTTAGATTAAAAAATGAAAACAAGAAATATACTAGTATCTAACTATCTACTCCTCATTAAAATGTTGATTCTCGTATAACGAAAAAGCAACTCAAAATGTTATACTTATCATTATTTTAAGCGTACCTAATAAAAAACCATAGGTCATTTACAAGCCTCCTTAATTTCTGCGAACTGAATCCAAAATTGTGGGCTCGAAGTTGAGGAATTTAGACTTATAATTATACGTAGTTACTGCTTTGAGAAAAAAGAAAAAAAATGTAAGTAACCAGCCATGCCGCATTACTCGAGCTGAGTTTTTAATTAGGGCTTGTGTAGGTTGGCAAATAACGTTTCTGGTCCTTCACGTGTACAGGCCACACCCAATAGCAATATATTTTTTTATATATAAAATTTTCAAATTACCCAACAGATATGTTTTCGTGACCTATTTCCTCTTGATGTCCTATGTTTTTAAACTAAATTTCTACTTTTCGTATTATTATGTTTCCTTTCTTGATGGAAAGAGAGAGAAAGCTAGTAAAATGGTTCAATAAATATCCCGCCCTTCACAAAAAAAAAAAAAAAAAAAAATACAAAATTGGGCACGAAAATTTTTCATATCTGACGCTGAATCTCTTATTAACACCACTACACCGAGTTTATGTTTACATAAATAAAATAGTAAAATAATGCTGCTTACGAGTACTTACCCTTGTTTCGTGTTCAAGTTTCGATATTATTGTTTCATATTTTTTCACATTCGTCAACCAACGAATCTTTTTCCCTTTCATTTGCTTATGCATATTTACTAATTTTTCACCTACGTTCATCAAAACTACATTATACGATATTAGTGGGCTGGATTTTTGTTTTCGAGATAATAATATACTAAGGTACCTGTCCCGGGACATGGCGTGTATTCATATTTCAGGAGAAGAGAGGGGAGTTTAAGAAAGTGATAATATTATCAACTAATACTTAAATTTTCCATAGCGCCAAAATTTTTTAATCGTTTAAAGATTCGAATCCCATAAAATTTTACCATACCACTACACGACAACAGCTTAGGTATAGGTATTTACCTATACGTACTATTACAGTGAAACAGGAACTTAAATATCTTTGGATGACGATTTTTTTGTAAAGCGTTGACGATTCGTTCAAAAAAATACGTTTTATCTTTCATCCGCAGCACTGCATCATGAATAAATTATTTGCAGTTTTTAAGCCACTAACAAGCGCTCTCTTATTAGATGCAACGAAGTAACCATCTGTGCTAACAAACTGGCGGAGCTGAAAAGCTGTCACGAGGATTTCCTTCTTTTCTTGGCAAATTGCGAATATATGAGTGTAGTAGCATTTTCATACCATGCTAAGTGCTGAAAACATGTTTTCGAGATAATCGCGTTTCAAGTTTTGTACTCCTACCTTGGTGGCTTAGGAGTTGCATATCACAAAAATGAAGGCTCAAAGCAGGCTTTCACCTATTCCTTACCACCCAGTTCAAAATTTAGGTTGATCCGATTATTTGATGGCGAGTAATTCTGTTTTGAAAAGTATACCTTGCGCAAAATTTGCTAATAAATGGTAAAAATTCATTGAAAAGTATTTTATATCAATATTTTTTTCTTCCGATACCAAATTATAGACAAAAAAATAACAAAATATGATTATTATTATTTTTTTTTTTTGAAAACGCAAAAGATTATAAAAAAGAAATCGTTAAAAAAAATCAATCATTTTGATGGTGGTACTATTTTTAGGCTACATTTTGAACCCTTAGAAAGTAGGTATCTGGCACTTTGATTGATTCGGATGGTGTACATAATTGTCTACGTATACCGTGGTGGTCATAACTCAATTTCGCCAAAACTGGTACTTAGCATGATATGAAAATGCTACATTCATATGTATTACTATGAATAAAATCCTCGACTTTTGCCATTCTACGTACGTGGTTTACATATACATGAAAGTACGAAGAACTCAGGCGAATATACGAGTGAAAGTCGGTTTAAAAAACAAAAAACTCCATGCCTTAGCATTATAACACCTCTAACTAGGAATCTATACTGGCTTAATACGTACTTATTTTATGTATCTAGATGTACTTTATATTATAGTGCGTCCAAGTGAGTCGGGTACAATCAGCGAAAAATCTCTTTTCCAATAATTTAAAATTGATTTTTTCAAATGCAAAAAAACTGTAATGCAGTTGAAATAAATTTATCAGTCTTAAAAATCATTAATGTAATTTTAAAAATAACTTCTGGTTTAGAAATTGTAGTTTAACTCTAAGTATGTTATCAATAAACTGAGATTTTTGCGCTGATTGTACCCGGATCACTTGGACGCACGTTATAAGCGAAGTACCAAATCTCTGAAATCCACAGAACTTAGGTATCTACATTCGCAAAATCGGCTCAACGTGCTAACTACGCATATGTACATTGATAACCACAAGGTGGCTTACCATCAAATTTCAGTGATGAAAAATTTGTCTCACAAATTTCATTGGATATCTTGAGTAGCGTTAATGTATTTTCCATAGCTTGTATTTCTTTTTCTGCCTTCCTGATCTGATCATCTAAATGATCACCTTTTTCCAATAATGTACACCTCTCTGTTACCATCTGCAATTCAAGTGATATGATGTGCAACAAGAACAGCGCACAATACGCGGTATAAGTACACATATGTACTATAGTTTGAGCCAATCGCTAGGCCTTCATTTAATCTAAATCGGAATCAGCCACGTAGGGATTGAAGATGATTTCTCCCTTCAAAATCTTCCTCGATCGACTTTTTTTCTTCCATGATGATTCACTTTACGAGGCTTGAATAAATCTTGGAATTTTGATGAGATTCTTCGTTTTAATATTTTTCAAAATAAGTTTTTAATAAACGCCATGGCTATGAAAAACTACCTGATTTGAGAAGGTGCCAAGAAGTTTAAATAATTATAGGTAGTAAATGTTGGCAATTGAACGAAAATTCTAAAACCTCTTAACTTGACTTACTGAATGGTCTGTTTTTTGTTCTAAAAACAAATAGCCAAGTATACCTGTTCCATGTGAAAACTTATTTGAATTTTTAAAAATGATAGAATAAAAATATAAACCTTCATAGAAGGATAAAAAACCGAAAAAACTTGTGAAAATATGAGAAGCTGAAAAAAAAAGAAGAATATAAGTACCTAAAAGTAGAGCGCTATAAGAACAGGTAGGCTGGGCCGCCATTTTTCTCCTTAGAAAGTATGTTGATTCTCCTATGTCACCGTTGTTACCGCAACGTCACCACAGCGGTGAGATAGCTGAATCAACGGACCTTCCTGAGAAGAGAAATAGCTACCAAAAGAAGAATATAAGTACCTAAAAGTAGAGCGCTATAAGAACAGGTAGGCTGGGCCGCCATTTTTCTCCTTAGAAAGTATGTTGATTCTCCTATGTCACCGTTGTTACCGCAACGTCACCACAGCGGTGAGATAGCTGAATCAACGGACCTTCCTGAGAAGAGAAATAGCTACCCAGCATACCCATACTAATTCCCCCGAAAGAATGTCTTCGGAACATCCCAGAACGGATTAAAGATTGGGCGAAAATTTGAAATGTTGAATAAGGATAAGCAATATCGACATTCGATTATGCCGTCACTGAATTGTACAACTGCAGGATGTATCAGTAAGCGAAGACGATGTCAAAAGTTAGACTCGAAATTCGAAACTTCTTACTTACTTTTCGATGAAATATTCGTAACATATAAATATTTGAATCTAATTTGCTTACTTGAATTTTATAATTGGTAAGATTAAGAGGTGCTCCGTAACAGTCTTTCCTAAGACCATCTGCAATAATTTCGCACCTAAAGAAATGTATTTCGTAAGTACTTATATATACTGAGTTACGTATAAAAGTTGGATCCCTTGAAAAACAGTGAAAGTTGGATCCACCTCAAAAAATGATTGTAAAAGCTATTCGCCTCTAGCAAACAGTTAATTGTTATTTTTCCATTTCATAAATGAAAGAAATTAAATCGATAATTAGAATAGAAGTTACGACGGAATGTAAAACGAGATCATTTCTATATATACACAGTTATTGCGAGATCATGAGATCCATTCGCCGGATCTCGCAACGTTTTACATAGCGCACGTTGCTTGCGAGATCCAGTACATCGTATAGACATTAAGTTTTCAGCCGGATCTCGGTTTAGCTATCATTTATGTTTGACAGTGAAAGCGAGATCCGGCCGATATTATACTCCCCTCTATAACATCAGCGCTGAGAGAGATCCGGCGTTGATTCAAATGGTTACTTGGGCGTCTAATGAGCCTTTATTTTTTTTTTTTATTGTTCATCAACATCTTTGAAAAGCACGCATCACATATAATTTAAACTTTTCATCTTCACATGCTCTTTTTTGAAAATCTTTGTACCGACAAACTGTATTTATCATTCTAATCACAAATCTGGCAAAATCTCAAATCGGATCTCGCAATCACTGTGTATATAGTGGATCTTGCAATAGTACATTAACAACTGTAATATATATATTTATGCCGCTATCCATTTTAATTTAATTTTCAAAACGTATGTACAGTCTAGGCATCGAAAAGAAATGGATGAATTAACAAGCGAAAAATGATTCAAAAACTGATAACATGTTCACAATACGTATAAGAATGGTGCGATCATGCACTGGTATCGAAAAATTTTCAAAAATTCCTACAGAATTTATTTCTAATGGTTAAGAAGAAAAAAACTGGCTGTACTGGTACAGAAAAGTTTCAAAAATTTCTTCATTTCATAATATTGAAATATCGCGATGTGTAACTTTTCGATCCCCTTGTAGCACTTTGAATTTTTATCCAAAGTCTACGAAGATTCAGAAACTCAAATCGCATCTTTTAAGTGCTAAAAAAGCTTACTCACACCATTTTGACTTGCTAAGAAACACAAAAAACAGCGTTTTGTTCAAAATGTGATGCATTTTGGGGACCTCCTGCTCCCCTCTCCTTTCACCTAGGGGGCTAAAAATTTTTTTATGAGATCTCCCACTCAAGGTAAACTACCTAACCAAATTTGGTCAAAATCGTAGTATGTTTTTTTTTTTTCGATCCACCCTATAATATATTGGTATAGTGGTGTACGTGAGTATATGTGCAATCATCATGAGGAATCTCAAGTTTTTGTTTAGTTTACCGTTTCATTAGCTGTAGAATGCGTTTATTTATTTGCTCGATACGGTATTTGGTGTCGGAAATTTCTTGTTTTGTTAGTTTTTTGCAGTTTCTTAATAAATTCGAAGCACTTTGTACCTCTAAATTGTACTTTCGAGCAACCTACAACAAGCATGCCACTCGTTAGTGACCCCATAAATTTTCTCAGAACTAATTAAATGTCCATAGAACCCATTACACCCTTACCGCATTCATTTCCGCCTTGGTTACTTGTAAACTGTGAACGTTGCGTCTATTCAACATTAAGGCATTTTCCAAGTTATTCATACGAATACGAACCAAATTTTCAGCGGTGATTTTTCGCCCATTACGTTCTTTTAATGCAGTAATAGAGTTTTCGTCTGCAAAATGCCCTCGATATTATATTCAGCACAAGCCTAAATCACTACCTATTACACGGCTGTGAATGCTATGCATTTCGCAGCTTCGATTAAATTACCGATGTCGATTCTTGCGAGTAAATCATATTTGCTTTTCAAAACAACATTCATTTGTTGATTACAATCGTCAATTAGTTTTTCCAACCTCTTCGCTTCTCGCTAAGAACCAAGAATGGGCAATGAAAAAACAAAAACAAAATCATTCATACGATAAAATTGATATTAGTACCTATTTATTAAGTGAATAATATCATTAATTATGTAGATAAGTAAAGGGGGAGAAGAAGTATATCGTAGAAACTCACGTTTCACTCATGATGAGCTCATTTCCTCTACATTCACGTGTGCTGGACTCGCGCCGTACGCTTATACTTATCAATATTTTTTTGAATCTTTGTCCTACCATTAATTATTATTGTAATGGGATATTCAAAGAAAACATTTTTTTTTGTACTTCGGCAACTGCTCAATGTTAGAGTGAAACGAAAACACTTAAAAAAAATTGTTTTTCGTATGAGGTGGGTCAACCTCCAAATATATTTGAAACTCGTAAAACTTCTAAACGAAATACATATAAAGGCTACACTACCGTAATAGTCATAGGTAGTAATTAAAAAGCCAGTATAATAAACAAAAAAACGTGAAAATGAACGAAATTGTACACACCAACACTATACCTACTGCTGAAGCGCGTTGGAGTTTATGACTAACCTGAAAACTTTCGATTTCTTTGCTGTTTTGTTGTAAAATGTGACGCTGATAGCTGTAAAAATTTGACATTTCTATTAAAGTATTTGTTTGTTCGTTAAACAATTCATTGGCCTCGTCTCCTTTCAAATATCGTAAATGCACAGTAAGTTCAGCTTCACTTCGTTTCTAAATAAATGAACAAAACAAAATAAATTTGCAGCGATTAGAGCAGATTCTGGAGCGCGGCGTTTTATCTCTAAAGAATTTTTTAAAGGTCTGTAATTAATCTATGATCTATCGCAGCTAAATCGAATAGAAGAAGTAAAAATTACTCGACTACGTCTTGGTCATTCAAAAATAAAATTACTCATAATCATTTTTATTACAGAATTATAGAAACCTCCAACTTCACCTATAAGCACTCAATATCTACTTTTCCACCTGCAATTCTTTTCGGACCATCCGCACAACATTAATAATCCAGAAATCGATCCTCATCAATTACAAATAATTTTAATTTTCCTTAAAAACTCGAAATTATGTTACAAAATTTAATGTCTCTATACCATTGTACTTATCATAACGGGTACACTGCTGTAATAGTGTCAGAAATTAACAGACGTCAGTATAAATCAGAACCAAAAAATGTAACAAAATAATTTAAAGAGTATACAAGATGGCATAAAAAGCAACAAAAAAAGGTGGAAAAGGAGATGGCAGCAGATAGAGCGAAACACGGAGTCATGAGTCTCATGAGTGGGCATCACTGTGCTAGGACTTTGCAGGCAGTTAGGTACAAATACCTACCTACAATATTCATTCTTGACTAACTTACTATTTCATGAAGTTTGTTTGTTAGCAAATCCATCTGTTTAGCACGACACTGATGTGTGACGAGCATTTTAATTCGCATCTCTTGCAACCGCTTCAGTTCATAATTGAAGTTACAGGAGCGCGCTTCGATGACTGATATAGACATTAGTAGCTCTTTTCGACTCTTTTCATATTTCCTATAATTTTGCAAGATTTCATTCCGTTTCTTCCCTAAATTCTGGAAGGCGTACAACATCAAGCAAAGGTAAGCTAACTGAAGATATATTATTTACTTATACGGAACTTCATTACAATATTTAATTAGAATAAGTATTATACTTGGTTGTTTTATTCAGTAATGCTACTATACCGTGCGACCAATCGAACCCTCGCTCACTAAACTCTCCAAGCTTTTTCCAAAATCTTAACTATCCACCATTTCTTGTCCACTTCAAAAGGTAGTATGTTAGTCCCCCTTCATCCTACTTATACATTTTGAGTTTTTTTAGATATTTTTGGTGAACAGATACAAAAGATTCAAAAATTTAATGACTTTTTGAAAATTCATTCAATACCAAGTCATTTTTTCCTTAAGAGGTACATTCCGCATGCGTACACAATGGCATACATACTTTCTAGCTGAATTAAGTACCTACCACGTTTTGAGGCGCCTTACATAAGGTAATTTTGATTAAATGAATAAAAAGGCATGAGAAGATATAAGATGGTCGAAAATGCCTCCGAAAGCTTTTCGAACGATTTTTAGGGCAAAAGGTGGAATACATAAAAAAAAAAATTCTGACCGAAATACTAGGCCCCAGATGCACCTATTTTCGGAAATTCCTATTTTCATTGGTAGTGTTTTTCTCGAAAATAACATAACGAAATGATTTGAAATTATAATAAATTGTTTTAGAGACTTTGTTTGAGGGCATTTAACATTTATTTTTCCAATTTTTTCATTTTTTTTATTAAGAAAACAACTTTTTTGCATTTAACAGCTTATTTTCTGAAGCACAACCTTAAAAGTAAATGAAACCTTTCGGAAAATCTTTTAAAACCCTTACATATTCAGGCCATTTAGGATTACGAGTCATTGTAATAAATAAATCTGGTCTACCTACTTTTCTAGCTATTGTCATTGCATCAAGATATAATTGTTGCATATTGCGTAGACTACCTACATAAATTGCAGGTAAAATAATTAAATTTCCTAAAGGAATAGAATTGGAAGAGTTTGCTTTACTACCCTCTATATGATCAACAACACCTTGGTAGCACTCTGTGCGTAAAACACCTTGATTATATTTTAAATACGATAATCTATTTGATTCTACAATTATAAATGCATGAATAATATATTGCTGAGTCAATGGACCAGCATGTAGTAAAATGGAAGAATCGTTTCTATAAGCCAATCTATAAGAATACTATTGCAGAGATGTAATATTCTTCCCATTTCTAATCATACTATAACACCAACCTACATCACCTTTTGGAAACAATAATGGAAAACACAGCGGATCTACATGTGCTGAATTTTCTCTCATTATTACGAATTCATCGCTACTTTTTGGATAAACGCATAATTCAACATCATATGAGGTATTGATCCATCTTTTGAAACAATTAGTGCGGCTATTTCGCCAGAAATGGGATGATTATATCCGTTTAAATCATCAGATTGTACTTCCGCAAAATTTAATGTGAATTCTTCTTGTTTTGTTGTTGCATATTTTTGATACAATGTATGATACATCTTCGCATAAGGATTTATCTTTCGTTATACGTTTTCTATTAATGTTACCACATCAGAAATTGTATTACGTGTATTCAATCGATGAAAGTGGCTTCATTAGCATTATATATATTATATATCTGACCGTTCCTGGGATTATTTTTAGAATGAAGACTTGAAGTTGCCACATGATATACTTATTCCATATATTTTCATCAAGTAAGGAGCGTGACTTGTTGGTACACTGTGATTAGCGCAGAAGGTAGCAAAACCAAATGTACTATTATATGAATGAATATTTTTTCGAAAACAACCATAATAAAAGGACTGCTCATTAGTTAATAATTGTCTTAACTCGATTGGATATTCGTTGAGAGGTGGTAATTTAATTTTACCATTATCCCTATTGGGGGAAAAGTCGCCCATACGCTAATAAATTCGCCAATGTTGGCAAAAATTCGCCCAAAATACAGCTAACTCATAGCGTAAATAGGAAACTTTCCGCCGATGATTTTTCGCTCATTTATTTGCACTCAAATTCGCTGATAATATCGCCATTAAAAATGCCCGCGCAATAATTCGCTGAAAACTCTGCTATAACATTCGCTATTGATGCAAAAAACGCTGACAAATCTGCCCATCTCATTTATTCATGTACGTAGTAATGTGCATGAAAGTCGGCTGTACAGATAGTCACCATCGTGGTGTAGTGGTTAGCGTCGTGGTTCGGAGAACTGAGGGTCTTGGGTTCGACTCTCAGCCATGTCATTTTTTCGAAATAAGTAGAGAAGGCGACTTTATTGGCGAAAAAGTATTAGCGTAAAGTCTCAGATCTACGCCGGCAAATTAATCAGCGTAAAAATAGGCGACTTTTCCCCCAATAGGGATGCAAACAATTATTTGCAACGCGTCCGCTTTCTTTATTAAACGACAAAGCTTGGCAAAACTTACAAGTTACAACCATATCGCCTACGTCGAAAACATTTCCATCATATTGCTTGTGAATGTCGCCTAAATAGTAATTTTTTTTAATTTTCTTTTGTTTTGAATTATAACGTTGGGTTTTTTCATTATTTTTCCTAAGTTTATCTTTTTTAGATATTTGTTCAGCATCTTCTACCTTTATAATTATAAATATTCGGGTGGAGTGAAGAACATTTAAATTTTGGGCAGGTGGTTTACTTTGAGTTGAAGGTCCCCATGCAAAATTTCAGATTCAGCGGACCATTTGGAGGGAGGATAAGATTTTGGGCTGGACCGCGAGATCATTGCCTGGAATATTTACATGAGCGGGGAGCCATGCCAAGTTGAAGTTTTTATGATATATTGATAGTTGATGGATTTTATTGGCTATAGGGTGAAAGTTCTTATTCCTATATATAGGATTAGTGCATATTTTACCTTTAAAGTGGAATATTCAGTAAGGTCGACAATGACTGGTTATTGTCGACATTACCGTATCATTTTAAGGTAATGTGGAAAATGAAAAAAAAAAAAACATCCACTTCAACTACTAGTTATTTTCTACATTCATTAACCTGTCGTAGTTACAGCTGAAAATTGGAAACACTGAATTTACAAAAAAAGGAGATGATCAATGCCAGGTGCATTTTCCCAGCAACCCCAATTCAGAATTTGGAAATGAAATGTAGCGCATTCGTTTGTGCTACGTTTGTGTTAGTTTATATTGCAAACCTCGTCGTTTATGCTAGTCTTCTTCACGAGGTATACCGAAAACAATTTGAGAGTGCTGTGGAAACGTCCGCACTCCAACCTCCGCCGATGGCGTTGAAACGGTTTGCATTACGTTTGTGCTGTAAGCCCCGTCGTTTGTGCTACTCTTCTTCCCCAGGTGTACCAAAAACAATTTGGAGGTGCGCATCCCGGAGTGGCGCAAACGACGGGATTTACGGCATAAACGAGCAAAAATGTAGCATAAACAAATGCATTAAATTTCATTTCCAAATTCTGAAGTGGGGTCCCGGGGAAATTCACCTATCGATGCCAATTATTTATTGCAACATGTCGTACTGTTGTGGCCCTTAGAATTACATAAAATCGTATTCTTAACACAAAGGCAAGAATTAAACAATTATGTATCCACTTTAACGGTACGTCGACCGTTATTGTCGAAAATAGCTAGTTAAAGTAGATATTCTCCACTGCAACTGCCCTTTAATTACCCATTTTGGTTAATGTCGAAAATAACTAGTTAGTATCGACATTAACGAATATAAGCGTAAGCCACTCTTTATTATCTAGGTAGTCCTTATACTCGTTATCTACATTACCTTTAGGATTTCCATCAACATACTGATTCTTTGTTGAATATTTGTGAAAACTGATTTGGTTGTGGAATACTTCTCTTCGACTTGTCGCTTATTCATTATTAATTGCTGCCTTAAATTTGTTGCCTCAATTACGTTATTTTTTGTGATTTTCACTAACATTCTTTTCTGAGATATTTCCTGCTTCAAAGAAAATAATTCATTTCGCCGTTCCAAAATCTAAAATATGAATTAAGGCAACACTGTTAGCACATGTTATGTTCCGTAATTTTTGTTTGTTTTTTTTTCAGCGCGACTTTTTGCTTCAACAACCAATTTACTCATATCATCATCATCATCATCATCATCATCATTTCTGAGTAAGACTAATACCTGGTACCTGTATAGCCGGTTTTGGGTGCCTAACCCGCCCCCCTCCCCCAAGAGCTTCTTTTTTTCTTTTTTAGGTATTTAAATCAGCTTTTTAGTAATTAAACATTTACTATCTTCCCCACTTGACTTTATGGAAGTGAACCCCCCCGCCAAGCAGCGATCCTAGAACCGGCACTGCCTGCCTACCTACCCTACTTAGTTATCCATCAGTCTATGCGCGCACTATAGTATATGCTTACTATGCGCTTTTAATCCTGTTTCGGGATAGTGTTATTTCAAGGTAACTTATGTTGTGCGGTTTTTTCTGTACCGTTCACTGTTGTTGAGTAGGCGATAAAAGCGGATACGAGAGCTTTTTGCAGCTCAATGAATTATAATATGTTTAAAAACTAAAACACTTTACATTCAGAGCTTCTAACAAACCGGACACTTATAAAATAAATGGACACTTTCACGGTACATCAACTCGAACTAAACTTGACACTGGCCAGCGCCAGAATATGTAGTTGGCCTTACTGGGCCGAGGGGAAAAGGAGTAAGAGCACTTGGTGCCCAGCTGCCATTGGACACCACTGGGCTCGCTTTTGGCGATCAATAATTTCGGTCTGTGATGGCTAAAATTGGTCATAACACTTACTATGAAGAAGAATATTACCACATACCTATCATAATATTGGGCGCTGTTTGCCCGCTTAGTGTTGCATTCTTCCACAACAATTTTCAACAGTATATTATGCAACCAGGGAATAATCAAGCACATCATTACCACAATTTTCATCAGTTTTTAAAGTTGAAAAAATCAATATATAAAAATCATGTAGCATTTCTCGCAATCCCAAGTGCGTCGAAACTACAGCTTGGATAATATACTGCTACGGACAGTAAGCCTAATAAATTGCAGTGGTCTCAACCGTTCGCAATACTACCCGACAAATAATTAGCGTAAATGAACTTGTAAAGTCACGTACAAATGTTGTTCACAAACTTTCGAGCATTTATATATGATGTGGATACGATTCGTTTAAGCATTAAAGAAATTTTATTTATGCCCTTTATTTCTTGTTATTACCATTTAAATATATGTATAATTCATTTCTACGGGGGAAAGATTTTCGCCTTTAGAGTGCTCGAATCAAGTAGTCACCTGGTATAATTCGGACATAATTTATGCATACAATTTATCTATACTTTGGGTCCAACTGTAGTTCGCACCATTCCCATTCACCATTTCATATTATTCACAAGCGATATGATGAGATTACTAAGCAGATATTGTAACGGGCGGTTTTTGATCATTTTCTCTCGTTTGCTGATGAGAGAACGAAATTTAATTCGTTCAGGGGTAAACGAGAAAATCGTGCATCTTCGAACTAAATAAATTATTTTTAAAAAAATAATAATAATAACGAAACAAAATTTCAACATATTTCGATCTAAAACGAAAATAGTTTATAAATAAAATTTTATTATTTTTTGTTTTTCAAATTAAAATTTTTCGCGTACCGCAGATTGGCAACTCTGCAGGTGACGAGCGGTCACGACACGAAATTTACGTCATTTGGCCACTTTTATAAAGTTTTGCAGTTTTTCTGTAATTATAACAAAATTAAACTTTTTTGGGATATCAAAAAATATCAAATGGGTGGGATTACATATTAATCAAGTATTTATTTTTTTTAGAACACGCACGAACTTCAAAAATTTCATAAATATATGTAATTTTTGTGCTACTCGCTGACAAACACACTTTGTCAGCGAGTAGTATACATATAGTATGTTAAGCGAGTTAATACGTGGGTTCTCTCGTTCTCTCCTTTTCGCTTTTTCTCTTTTTATATAACTCGAGAGAATTATTTTTGTTAATATTGTGATACTAATATACTAATACAATTTTTTCGACGGACCGATCTTTTTCTTTTTTCGGACTGTTGAAAAAGCTTTTTGTGTGGGCGGCCTTTCGAGCGCTCCGCGACATTTTCTCTGGAAGGGAAATTCCAAAACAAAATCGGGTGACATAGGCGCTTCGAAAGTGGGAAAATACCCCTTCTACCCACCGCAAGGTAATCAAGTTTTTTAAATCTATTTTATTAACAATAAACGAAACCACGCTCGGCTGCCACAGGCGCCCTTATAGCGTTTAAAGAACCAAAAATAACGATTGACTCGCGGGCTGCCGATATCGCTGGCGCTCCGCAGAGTTTAAAGAAAAATCTTTACGCGTACGTCGGGCAGTCGCAAGAGCGCTCGGACGTTTAATTAAAAAAAAAAAAAAAAAAAAAAAACTAATCTCTGATGTTTTTTTTTATTATCATCCGAGAACAAGACTAATCTCCTAGCATGAGCTGCTAAGAAAAATATAATTACGTTTGGGTAGGTGAAGTGGATAGGATAGTTAGTAGACATGGGTTAATCAAGTTGGAATTTCTTCTGCTAAACTCCGAAAAACCAATTTCCCAATGCTAGGTTTTTAAATTAAATTTGAAATTCTTTATTTTATTTTATTTTTCTCGTATTTTACCCCTTAAGAATAGATTTCTCGAAGCAGTTTGAGAAGATATTTGAATTACCTTTTTTTTAATACCTATCTAGAACACTCGTGACTAAATTCTAAATGCACATATGCACAAATTTGTTTTGCGCTAATAGTATGGCAATGCGACATCGATAGTCCTACATGTAACTCGGTCCATCTAGTATGTAGTCAAAGTCTTCACCCAACCTATTTCGACGAGAAGACTATTGCAAGTTGCCCAGTTACTACACTGTCCGTATTTTTTTTTTTTAAGAAAAAAGAGTTGAGTAGACTCGCTGAATAAAGCAACTCTTTTTGAAGAGTTACTTTAACTCTCGGTCTTTTCAACTTTAAAAAAAAAAAACCAAAAGAGTTAACTCTTCATAGAGTTGTAAACAATAACTCTTTGCCCAACACTGGTCGATCTCGATACCAATTAAGATCACAAATACTTTCCAATTCGAAATAAAAAATTAATTTTCGAAGGGCCTCTGGGGGGGTTGTACCCACCACCCCCCCCCCGTATTTACGTCACTGTAAAAATATATTTTTGTATAGTAATCAGCGTGAAAAACCTTTGTTCGTTAATGCATACCTTTATCTATGTATTATGACCGTTTCAACTATGCGACATTATTATACATAGGCTGTTGAGGATATAGCGTGAAAATCGCAACCGATGAAGTGAAATTGAAATACCTATGTTTCCTCCAGAGGTGTCTAGCTAATTGGATGGACTGAAGCTTACTAATGTTTGAAACAAATTTTTTTTTCCATAGTTTGACGTAACCTAACAGTTATTAGTTAGCTTTCGCCTCATTCGCTAGCCAACAACTGTTTAACGGCTAATAAACTACCCCCTAGGGGGTCCCACCACTTTACGTTTATAACTATTCTATCAATGAACAAGGTGAAACATTAATTTATATTACATACCAAAGAGTTGAGAATTTTCACTTCGTTATGTAGATTGTGTTTGAATGTTCTTCGCTTAGTAAATAAACATTGTCTGCGACTTGTAATGATCTCAGTTTGTATATTGTTACGTAACTGCTCGTCCAAAAAATGTTTTTGTTCCATTAGATTATTTCGTAAAGTAGCCTCAAGATCATTTAGAGTGAAGATTTCCTGCATGCCATAGCAAACAAATGGAACATTAGGTACTGTTACTACTTACTTTTTTATGAGCACCTGAGTCAATTTTATTGCTCATTTTTACATACACGCGTAGATTGAGGAAATATTTTTTAATTTTTTTGATAATTTCATTATATCGTCTCATTCGCTCTCCAGTATTCACTTTTTTCATTGCTGGTATAAAAATAGTGGTGTAAACGCGAAAGAGTGTTTGGATTCAAACCCCACTCTAAGAGGTTTTTCTTCAATGCGCCTATCATGTACCCAGTACCCACATACCTACCTATATAATTATATTGGGATGAAGTGAAAAAAAATTTCTTTCGATTTTCACGAAATTCGAATATGTTGGTAACTTTGAGTTAAAATAGAACTTAGTAACGAGTAGTTACATCTATATTCAAAGCTAATGGGTAAAAAAAAGTTTGTTTCTAATACGCATTAACTATGCAAAGATAATTGTTCCATCCTTTTTTTTTATCTTAGTACAGACTTTACCCTATTGGAAGAAAAGTCGCCCATACGCTAATAAATTCGCCAATGTTAGCAAAAATTCGCCCAAAATACACAGCTAACTCATAGCGTAAATAGGAGACTTTTCGCCGATGATATTCGCTATGGATGCGAAAAACTCTGATAAATCTGCCCATCTCATTTATTCATGCGCGTAGTAATGTGCATGAAGGTCGCCTGCACAGATATCCAATATCGTGGCGTAGTGGTTAGAATCATGGTTCGGGGAACTCAAGGTCTTGGGTTCGGTTTTCAGGCATGCCGAAAATTTATATAACAAAATTTTTTCGAAATAAGTGGTAAAGGCGACTTTATTAGCGAAAAAGTATTAGCGTAAAATGTCATATCTACGCCGGCAAATTAATCAGCGTAAAAATAGGCGACTTTTCCCCCATTAGGGTACCATCCTACCTCAATTCTAAAATTAATCATAAACATCTGAAATTGTGTCCAAAATCATCCAGTATTTGACATAGGTACCGATCCAATAAATGACAGGTTGAAAAAAAAAAAAAAAAAAAAAAAAAACTTATAGGCTAAGCAGCCATGCCGCTTTACTTGAGCTGAGTATTTAACTGGAGCTTGTTCAGGTTTACAAAATATAACATTGCCAACTTCTTCACGTGTACAGGCCATGCCCAATATCAAGTCCAAAAACCTCAACTTTATACCCTCCAAAACCACTAAAGAAGTTAAGCTTAGAACAAAATATGTAGTATTTCTTGTCATGCAATAATCATAAGAACACATATTTCTCAAATTATAATTAGTCGAGGCTCGTCAAATTATTTTCGTAAGATCCGCCATTTTGAATCCATTTTGACTCATATTGAAGAGGTCATATTCTGGTCGTCGACTAACACTGGTACCCACGAAGTATGACCTTTCTAGGTCGATTTGATGACGAGATATACAAGATTCGTGAAATTTTCTGCAGTAATTTCCTCCCCAAAAGCGGTTTTTTGCTCTAACTTCCCTCCAAATTCACTTAGAAAGGTAAAATCAGAATAAGTCAGTCACTTGGCCTCATTTTAACATATGACACCGCGATTAAAAATTTTCGACCTTTCGTGTACTTCTACCACATTGCGCCAATGTTGAAAAAAATAGCGTACCTACTCAACTCGGGAGCAGTGTGAGATTACAAACTCGTGCAAATATTGCAATACTCGCCTATGAACTCGCGCGCGCTGCTTTTGCATTCATTTGCCAACGTACACTGTGCTCCCTATTTGCGTAATTTGTGTATAGTAGATATATGTACTATTACCAACCATTTTAACAGCACATTCCCGTAAGAATTTTTTTTTTTTCGTTTTCCTCATTAGAATACGATAGTCAAATACTTCATATCAATATAGGTACCAATAGCATCAGCAGATATACTATTATTACTACGTATAATAACTCAACATGTTTCACAGAGTGGCGAACTAGCGAATTGATGCATTTCTCATTTATGTACTGTATGATACGATCGTGTAGGTTCCGCTTAAGTGCTTACGTACTGCTTGCAGTTGTTCTATTTCGTTATCTCTTGCTTTATTAACGTCAATGATCGACTGCCATTGGGCCAATAACCAAGTCGCTTTTTTTCTCATTTGATTGTGCAATTCCATTAATTTTTTCAACGAACATTCCAACTCAACTATTCTAGTGAATTCGTGCTTTAAAAATGATTCATATTCTTGCACTTCATCGGTTATTTTCAATCTAACAACTTGCACGGCCTGTACAAAGATTGAATATAAAATCTTAATACTTTGATATGAGATAATTATGGAGTAAAAGTATTATCTATAGTCCGTGCAAATTACTTGGACGCCTGAGTTTACGCGGTAAAGTTTTTTTGCGTTGCGCGAGCCAATGAGAAAATTTGTATAAGGTTGGGCGCATGCTGAAGGAGTTTGTTTGTAAATCATTTTTGAATTTTTAATCATACGCAATAATTTCTTTGAATATGAAAGTGTTATCAATTTTTTTCTCGCTGCAATTTTCTATTGTCAATTTTTTCGAACATTTTTCATGCTGAAAAAATGCAGGAAAACAATTTTGCGAGAGAATATGCAATTGAACAAATAATTATTGACCTTTCTGACGGATCTGAAAACGATGATGATTTTTTTTTCACATGAAGAAAATAATTCCTAAATCTTAATCAATTTGGTATCTTCTTCGTAAATGAAGACAGTCGACTTTTTTTTTGTAGATTTTCAATTTTTGCGAAATTGTCATAATTTTTGTTGTTTAGGTTAGATGTACTTGTTTAGCATTATTTATTGTTTCAAGTTTAATTTCTTTTGTTATCTTATATCGGGTTATTTTCATTTTCATAATAATAAATTTCTTTTTTTCTTTTTTTTTTAAATTGTAACAACAAAAAAATGGTACGCATTCATAATTTACAAACAGCAAAAAAATCGAATCTTCACTACGCAAAAAATTTTCAAACGCGTTGAGGCAATATTGTATGTTACGAAACTATACGCATCCACTGTGGCAGTACTTCAACGTACATGCGTCTAACTAAATTGCATGGACTATATAGAGTAAGAATCATGTTAGAATACAAATACAGATCTATACACAATAAAACGTATCGCAACAACGCACTCGATGAGTGTTGATAATGATAACAAATAACCAACATTATTCGCGTAATTTTACTCATAAAAAGTTGCCCACCTTATGTATATTCTGTATGCCAAGTACTAAGTTATAAACTAATAATACGTATATACGTATGGTTTTTTCATGTCTGCTAAGCGATGGTTATTCAAGATGTAATTTATAATTTGGCAGAAGCGTAGCAGCACTCACTTCAAATTTAATGTTATTGCGCTCTTTACATTTCGTCAGCGCATCAATGCCTTGGTCAGTATCCATCACACAGTCCAAGCTTAATCCTTCCATTTCTTTACTCCAAGCAATTTTCGTTTTCCCATCGCTCGTAATTCCTTTTAATTTCTCATATTCAACCTAAAATGCAAAATATACCTAGGTACATTGGGGTACAGTTATAATATCTACCAGTCTAGGATACCTATACTTAGAATTGTTGATGCGGAAATAGCAAGCAAACTTAGCTTACTTCTTTGATTGACGGTATTTAGGTAGCGTGCCTAGCCAACTACTTAGGTATACGGTGCATCATATTATGTATTTAGCGCATAAAATAAGATGGAGTGGAAAAAATGTCATATGAAACTTGGAAGGAAATCACTGATATAATTATGAAAAAAAAAAAAATGAAAAAAAAATCAATAGGTATGTCAAAAATGTTTTCATGGCAATATATGCGAACTATTCAAAAATGCTTTAAAGAGTGGTAATTTTTAGGAGAAAGGCAAAGTGGCTACATAGCCATATTTTTCAAGATCAGTAAAATTTGTGTCGAAAAACGAGAACAAAAATCATAAATGTTATTTCAGATTTCGACATATTTTTTAGAAATATCAATAGGTGCTTTGGGTTTTTTTTGGATTGATATAAAGAATTATATTAACAGACGCAAAGCAACTAGCTTTTTACGAAATGTGGGTATTCTCAAAAGAAGGGCTGATCCGAAATTTCGAAATGATATGTAGCTCTCTTATCGGTAACCATATAGATACGTGATGACTCGTCACTTCTCCCGATGAGGCCATCCAACCTTACATATACCAAAAATGCCAAATTCGCTTTCTCAACATGAAATTTTTCATCAACTGTAGTACTTAGTCAGGTTAAAAATTTATTTTACCAATTTTTTTAGTTTTCTGATGATACAAACATTTTTCAAGCAATATTATATGTACGCAATCAAATAAATGAAGGAAAATTAATTTCTTTTTCAAGTTCATTTATTTTGGATGGCGGCTTAGTTTTTGAAAATTTTTGAAATGAATTTACCATGGTTACCAGCTATTACTATAGTTCCACTCTACAGTTGGTGTCATACTTCTTTGAAAAATCGTAATTCTTAATGTATAAGAAAAAAGATCGGCATCACTCACGGCCATTGTGAGTCCTAATCATAAATATTTTGTTTTCCCCACCGGGCAAGTTTAGACTGGGTGTCTATAACTGGAAAAAAAAAAAAAAAAAAAATAGTAAATATTTTTTGTGTACTTTCAGCTCTTCATTAGCATCGTGCAGTTGCTTATTTGACTTTGAAATTCGCGTTCTATCTGCTGTCAGCGATTCTTTTCCATTCCTTATGCACTTGTAAGAATATTTTTCTACATTTTGCTGTTCTTCATACGTACTACGCATCTTCTAAATTAAAAAAGGTCATATTCGAAGTAAATAATAAAAATAACCTCACTATAATTTCTCGTCTGTATTTTAGCTTATTAGAATTGTACTATAATTCTGCATTATGTCATCACAGTAAAGTAAGACAGAAAAGAGAATTAGAGATGGTAATATGAATTCACCCCCTTACATTTGTATGGATATTTTAGTTGAATGAAGAGACGTTTGTTTGCAATATTTGCGCAAAAAACAAAAAAGCAATCACCATTTTATACGACTTTTAAAGCCGAATTTAAGTAACAATAAAATGAAAACATCAGAAAATTGGCAAATATGTATTTGTTAAGAAAATTATTTTATAATTTTTGCTAAAAATCAAGAACGGATTTTGAAATTTCATGAAATTTAATAATTTTACTTGGATAAACATCATTGTTAATAGGTACATATCCACATATTACTACTTTTCATATATTTATTGGTAGTCTCTAACTACATGGGTTATGTGTGACACAATTTTCACATGTGCGTAACATACCAGTAAAACCGAGAAAAAAAAGTTTTTAAAACCTATAAACACAAAAAATCTCACGACTGGAAAAATATAAAGAAATAGTTGTTGCATGAGAAGATAGGTTTAACCGTATTGTAAATCATAAGAGAAAAAATTTCCAAAGCAAAAAAGAAAAAAAAAGGAAAAGGTAGTATGAACTTTTATATGACCTCTTTTTGAGAAAAAGGATAAAAATTTTCAAAGCATACAAAACATTATGTTTCAATTATTGTTTAATGAGCCTCTTCAGATGAAAGAGTTTTGACATTTAATAAATTAAATAGGTATTATTTCATCTCAGTCTCTCATATTTAATACCATAGATTAACCATATATAAATAGCACAATGTATACTCTGTGTCTAACTGTTTTAAGCACCCCCAAGCGCCAAATTGTCTTCATTCACAAAAAAAGTGGTCGTTATTTCATTAATTTTCATTTATTTAAACTTTCAACGTTTCATTCGAGCAACACTGTTTTTGGAAGAAATGAATTTAAATCAATCAAATTACGAGTAAAAAATTATTTAAATCATAAACTTTGAGTTATCAAAGTCTTATATTATTCATTATGCCATACTTAATGAAGGCAAAAAAAATGAAATAGGTGATATTTGTTTTTATGAAAGGGAATTTTGCGCTCGGCGATGTTAAAATCAGTTAGACACAGTGTATATCAATTTATCACTCATATTAAATGTTGAAAGAGGAGCCAGAAAGTTTTTTATTAATATCTAGGAAAAGAATTGAGTTAGAGTGTTCCGAAATGGATTATTCAAACGAGCTTAACATTTTATAGGTACATTATTAATTTTAAAACCTTATTGCCATCGATGTGAGTCTCGAGTTATTTGAATAAAACTAATTTTTAGAGCGCCCTCCGTGAATGAGCTCCAGCACTAAAAATAAAATTGACTTATTGCTTGGTTTTTTGCAAATATCTCAAGAAAGAATATATAGATGAAAAGTTTGCAAGTTGCTCATTTGAAAGATCATAAAATTTTTAATATGTTTCACTTTTAAAAAACAGTGGCCATTGATTTACTTTTTGAGTTAATTTATAGTAAAGCGGATAAAAAAATCTTTTTTCGAAATTAATTCCAAAAGTAAATCCATAACAATAACTTTAAAACAATTAAATCATTTTGCATCTCCATCTCTTTAAAATGAGCCATTTGCGAACCTCTATCTTGAATTCTTTCCAAGATATTAACAAAGAACGATTTCAGCTCAATTTTTCAGTGATGAAAATTCAACATACCGTGGACTATCTATGTTTGGTTAATCTACGTTGATATATAATAGTTTCTATGTTATTCAAGGGTTACATCATTTTAGTTTTTTTTTTTTTTTTTTTTTTTTTTTTTTTTTAATTTAGGATGTTTTCATGAATTTTTATGAGATGCAGAGTAATATATACTTTAGAGTGAATCGAAAAAAAAAACATCTTGGATTTTGCCCAAATTTGGTGAGATGGTTTACTTTGAGTGGGAAACCTCCAAAAAAAATTTTGAGCACCCTAGACGAAAAGGGAGGGGAGCAGGAGGTCCCCAAAGTGAATCACCTTTGAAAAAAACGCTGTTTTGAACTGCGAAGCGAATCATTACACTGAGATGATTAATTTTGAAAAGCAAGAACTTACGATGCAACTTGTATTGATGCCTTAGGCCTTACACTTTACACCACATACAGCACCCCGAAGTTTCCAAATAATAGCCAAGCTGTCGAGGGATTAGTCAAAGTAGTAAGTGAGGCATTGAGTTTAGCAGAACTTCAATAACCCTTCACGTTCCCAGTCGGATCCTTATGAGTTCACAAAATATGTAGCATTCTCAACGTGAAAATATTTATTTGTATCGTTAATTAATTTGTTTTTGTTCAAGTTTAACGAATTGTTATACTTGCCAAATAAAACATTCTAATTCGTTTTTTTTTTTTTTTTTTTTTTTTCAAAATATACTTTTTCATGCGGTAATTTACTTTAAAAATATAGCAATATACATCTGGCTGCACTGATACAGTAAAATTTCAATTTCATTTTCAAAATGTATATCTAGGGATCGAAAAAAATGGATGAATTGAAAAGCGAAAAATGATTCAAAATTGTTAAAATTATCATAATAGGTATTAGAATTTTGCGATCAGCAGCTGGCTGCACTGAACTGGTATCGAAAAATTCTCAACAATTCCAACAGAATTTATTTCTAGATGTTAAGAACAAGAAAAAATTCCCTTCCCAAATCAGGTAGGCTGTAATAGCTATCGTTTTTATTAAAAACTCAGCTAAAAATATTCGTGAAGTTTTCAGGCGAAAAAACAATACACTCAATGCTAGTGAAAATTTCATGCACAATATTAGAATATTGCGATCTATTATAACTGGCTGCACTGGTAAAGATAATTTTCAAAAATTTCTTCCTAATACACTGCTAGAGGTTGAAAAGAAAATTGGTCAAATTACCAAGCCAAAAAATAATTGACGCAGAGTCGGCGAAAATTTCATATTTATTGAAATATCGCGATCTGCAACTTTTCGACCCCCTTGCAGCGGCTTGAATTTTTATCCAATAAGTATGGCGATGGTCTAGAAAGATTTAGAAACTCAAATTGCACCTTAAGTGCTATAGAGGATGTCTCATACCATTTTGACTGGATAAAAAAAAATAAAAAAACAGCGTTTTTTTCAAAGTTGATGCACTTTGAGGACCTCCTGCTCCCTTCCCTTTCATCTAGAGGGCTCAAAATTTTTTGGAAGATCTCCCGCTCAAAATAAACCATCTCACTAAATTTGGTCAAAATCCAAGATATGTTTTTGTTTTCGATCCACCCAAATGCCTATAATTATAACGCGTACTTACAATAGAATTTTGAAATATTTCTGAAATATGCAGGCAGCATAAGTTACGGTGTCCATAAAAAAATCAATATTTGGATTTTTGGTCGTGGAAAATGGAATAAAAAAAAAAAATCTCGAGATAGGGCATGCACATCATATTAAACACTAAATAGGTATCTATTATTAGTAAACAAACATGAATACAAACTTCGCAGTTATGTCGTTGTTCACCAACACTTCGTAAATGATACTTCAAATTTATCACATTGCCTTGATAACATTCCACTTTCGTAGTTGAACTAGCTTTTTTTTGAAAGTTTTTTGCAACCTACTCGTTGAAAAAATTATTACGTACAGATGCTCGTAGCCTTTTACTAATAATGAGAGGACTTAATTACTACCCATTACCCTCATATATTACACCGAGCATAGGGCTCGTTGAAAACATTCATTAGGACAATTCAGTTATTAACGAACAAAATCATTGAATGCAGACAGATACATGATTGATTGCTATGATTCTTTTCATTGAATCGTTCGTGAACAAATTATTCTTTTAACTTTGAAAACATTTCTAGAATTTTAAAAGTTGAAAGCTCGCTTGAAGATGATGGAGATAACTCTTACTCACATATAATGGATGTAGCCTTTGGGCTTAAAAATTCTTTTAGGTAAGGAAAAAACCAAGCACGCCAAAAAACAACTCTTTCTTGTTTCTTACTCTTAAGTATTGCTTTGAATGTTTTTGTAAACTGTGCATATTTTCTACCATCCATGTTATCGCCCTAAAAACTAATGTAAGATGGAGATTTTTGTGATATATAGCTATAATTTGAAATTTTCAAAGTTTGATTGAAGGGGAAAAATAAGCGCACAGAAAACCTTCATGGATGTAATAGTGAGGAATGGCGTAATGGTGTAGAAGATACTTGGCACTGCGCGCTAGTGGTTTTGGGCTTGTTCGAGACGTAGAGCACCTTCGACGCCATAGACCGAGCTTGGACATCCCGTTTTTATTTATTTTTTTGGGCTAATTTTACTCATACTTACTTGAATTATGTGATATCTTACGACGAGTAATACGACAGGTACATTTCGCTGCCCCCCTCCCCATTTCGAGGTTGAGAGATGAAATTAATAACATCGTTTGTGCTACGTTTGTGGCCATGCATCGCATCATACCCGCAACATAATATTCTAGTCACCTGTTTACTAATGCTGGCTCATTTCTCGCCCATTTGATTACCAACGTCGTAGGTAGGTACATAATTTCGGTCGTTAATAAGGCGTTATACATGGGTTACTTTAGTTCTCGCGGCCAAAATTCTCAACTCCCGTGCAATCACTTATTCACCATAGTCCATTCCAAAACTTCCCTATCTCTTTATCCCTAAATATTTTTTGTTGATCACTTGAGATTTACACAAGATATCGTGTCAGAAAACTTACATACAAACCCACGGGCCATCATCTCACCTCACGTCTAATCAACTCCGGGAAGTAACCAGCCATCCGCCGCCCTCCTCCCTTCACTCACAAGAAAAACCTTTGCAAATTACCGAAGTAAAACAGATTTTTGAAAAAACAAAGTAATTATAATAAATTTTTAAATCATGAACGAAAAAATAATAAAATTACATATTTATATTATGTATTCATTCAGGCTCGTTTCAAGTCATAAGCGTATCGCAGCTAGGACATCATAAATAATACATAAGTTTTGTGAAACTTAGCGGTTACGCAACGGTTTTTTTTTTTTTTTTGTTGAAATTAAGCTACAGTCAATAATCCGAAAATACCTCTTAAAAACAAAAAGAAAAAACAAGAATCTAACGAAGAAAATACCCTGGTTCCGTTTACTACAATACTCAGTGATGTTAAAAGCTTTTTTAATCCAGAGGCAAATAACGGAAGCATAAACTACGAGCAAATGATACAGTTTCTAGAAGAGACAAGAAATTCCTTGAAGCCAAGAGAAGCTGCTCAAAAAATGAACCTCGATATTCAAGAATTAACCACGATTTTAAAATTCCTACACCCAAACCTCCCTAATAGATCGACAAAAATTCGTTTCACTAAAATAATCGAAGCCCTGAAAGACGAAAATATAATTCTTTGTCCCACATTTTCAGATTGGCCTAACAGCCAGTCAGATACAGACAATTAACACACTGTATATCAAACTAATGTGGCAATATCGAAAGATATTGAAGTTTCACAATAATGCCTAACATTAGCCCTACCATTCTTAACTGGAACTGTAATGGACTTTATGCCCATTATGAAGATTTCCAGATTTTACTCAAAACATACAATCCTTTTATCTTAATGCTCCAAGAAACCAACCTTCGAAAACAACAAAAATTGAGCATTAAAAATTATTCTATTTATAGAAAAGAACTGGAGCAAATGTCTCGAGCTCATGGTGGTATTATTCTAGCTATAAAAAACGACATATTACACGAAGAAATCCAACTTCAAACACCACTACAAGCTTTAGCATTTAAAGTTTCTTTCCAAAATTCGAAAAACATCACCATTTGTTGTCTCTACTTACCACCTAATCTAACGATTGAAAAACACGATATCCAAAATATAGTAGACCAACTTTCAACTCCAATTATTATCGCTGGAGACCTAAACTCTCACAATCCCCTCTGGGGATGCTCTAACATAAATGCAAAAGGTAAAATAATTGAAAACATCATAGACGAAAATAATTTCTCAATTTTTAATATATCAGAACCTACACACTTTAGCCCTACCTATAATACATGGTCTACTATAGATCTCATCATTGGCTCACCAACTCTGAGTGATGAAATTTCGGTGTTTCACCACAATGACCTTTCTGGCAGCGATCATGTACCACAGCTTATCCAAGTACATAACTTAAATTCTTCTAATTTTATCAACTCACCAAAATGGAAATTCAAGGCTGCAGACTGGAATAAATATCAAAAGCTATGCTCTGAACTACCACCTAGCGATATGAACCAAGACATAGATAATATTATATCGACATTTAGCAATCATCTTTTAAACTACGCAACCCAGTCCATTCCCAGAACAACCCCTTCTAATAAAAAAACTGTTCCTTGGTGGAATAATGATTGCTCGGTTGCCATCCGAAACCGCAGAAAGGCCCTAAAAACACTTAAAGCAAATCCATCAACACTTAATCTTATTAATTATCGCCACCTCAGAGCTAAAGCACAATGGACCATTAAGCAAGCCAAAAGAAAATCCTGGCAAGCTTTCGTCTCTACCATAAACAATAACACTAATTCGTCGAAACTCTGGTCAGCTATTCAAAAAATTGGCTTCAAAACACGAACTAATTCACCTAAAACTATGCTTATTAACAACGAAATTATAAGCGACCCCCTCAGTATTGCCAACTCGTTTGCTGAATACATAAGTAACATTTCTAGTGACTGCTCACATCATCCACAGTTCTTGAATTTCAAACACTTAAATGAACTTTCTTTAAACTATAATGAAACTATCGTTTCTCCACTTAATAATGATATTACTCTTCATGAAATTCAATCAGCTATTGAAACAGCTAAAAACTCTGCCCCTGGTCCGGATCAAATCCACGTACAATTCTTAAAAAATGCTCCAAACAACGTAATCTTTCAACTATTATTAATATATAATCATATATGGACTAAACATACTTTTCCTACCACCTGGAAAACAGCGATAGTCCTTCCATTTCTAAAACCAGGAAAAAATCCTTTTCACACAGATAGCTACCGACCTATTTCCCTCACATCACATCTATGCAAAATTTTTGAAAAAATCGTTAATCAGCGGCTATTATGGATCTTGGAAAACAAAAACAAATTAAGCTCAAGCCAATGTGGTTTCCGTTCTTCCAGATCTTCGATGAACCAACTTATGTTCATTAATCATCGTATTAACGAAGCATTACATCAAAAAAATCACCTCCTAGCTGTCTTTTTTGACATCACCAAAGCTTTCGATACCATATGGAAATATAAAATTCTGAAAACCCTTCATACTTGGAACATCCGAGGTAACATACTTTACTTCATAAAAAACTTTCTTGCAGATAGAAACTTCTCAGTGCGCATAAATAATATATTATCTGAAACATATACTTTAGAAAATGGAGTCCCACAGGGCACAGTCCTTAGCCCTACGCTCTTTAATGTAGCTATTAACGATCTACCTCAAATCATCAATCCCTTAGTTTCAAAATCCTTATTCGCTGATGATCTTTGCATCTTCATCACCTGCAACGACCCAAATATAGGCGAAAGCATGTTACAGTTAGCTACAAATCAAATCTATCGTTGGTCCTTGGAAAATGGCCTCAACTTCTCAATCCCTAAATCGACTGCTATACACTTCTGTCGACATTATAAATGCCCAAAAAACATCGAAATACACTTTAATGATACCCACATCCCACCTTCAGATACAGTTAAATACCTAGGTCTTACCTTCGATAATAAGCTATCGTGGAACGCCCACATACAAGATATTAAACAAAAGTGCTTCCGAAGAATTAACCTCCTTAAAAAATTAGCGCATACCAAATTTGGCTCAAGTAGCCCTACTCTGCTTAAGCTGTATCGCACTCTTATACGACCAGTCTTAGACTATGGTTCACCTATATATAACTTCGCTACGTCAAAACACCTAAATGCGCTAAATATTATTCATAACACTAGTTTAAGGATTGCAATGGGAGCTTTCCGCACCACCCCTACACCCAGTCTCTTATGTGAAGCGATGGAACCACCACTGCACATACGCAGACAATACTATTCTTCTACAACCATAGTAAATATTCTAGCTAACCCAACTTTTAAATCTCAGTTAAAATACTTAACCCCAATTAAATCTCTCTCCACGAGCTTATACTCCTTATTGCAGTCCATAATTAGTGAAAATACGCTAATTCAACATACTATCACGAATATTAATCCTCCTTGGCTCACATTTCAACCCTCTATAGACTTATGCTTAAATAACTTTCCTAAAGCCTCCACAAACGCTTCTACTTACCAAATCAACTTTGCACAGCTCCTAAGTAATTATCCTAATCACGAACATATATACACAGATGCCTCAAAATACCAAGACCGAACCGGATGCTCTATTATTCACCGTAACTACAAGATCTTATACCCATTACCGAATCACTTTTCCATACTTTCCGCTGAACTAGCAGCTATCAAATTATCCCTAATATATTCTCAAGATTTCCTCTTAGAAAAAGTCCTCATAATTCAGATTCTCTTTCTGCATTAAAAACCATCCAAAATTACCATTCTAAGAAACTACACCCCATCTCCCAAGAAATAATACAAATTCTCGCTAACACTCAAAAATCTATAACCCTTATCTGGATTCCAGCACACTCCAATATAACGCAGAATGAACAAGCAGATCTCTCCGCTAAACAGTCCCTCTATGTTTCACCTGTTCCAAACGTTCCTATACCATTGAAAGACATCAAATCTGCCATTAAAATATATGCAAATCACCTATTCTCAGATTTTTGGAGACAAATTCCTTCATCCAACAAACTAAAAACAATCCATACTGTAATAGAACCCTGGAAATATCCTACTCAATTGTCTCGCAGAGACCAAGTCATCCTAACCCGAATCCACACTGGACATTCTCTCCTCACCCACAGCTACCTCCTCAATAGACTGCCCATTCCCATCTGTGAAACATGTAACGCTCCTATAACAGTAACACATATCCTCCAAGAATGTTCAAAATATAACATTCCTAGAAACTTGTACTTTCCCAAACCCGAAATCCAATACATTTTAC
The DNA here is from genome assembly GCA_009761765.1 of Phenacoccus solenopsis. Classification (NCBI taxonomy): domain Eukaryota; kingdom Metazoa; phylum Arthropoda; class Insecta; order Hemiptera; family Pseudococcidae; genus Phenacoccus; species Phenacoccus solenopsis. Next base: position 715,505 of record CM019755.1, on the reverse strand, counting down.
AGAATGATCCCACTAGTATACTCCACTTACTGAATTTCCTTCACACAACCGCCTTATACCCACTCCTGTAACTCTACTTAAACACGCCTCTAGCCCAGCGCTGTACAAGGCGTCAAAAAAAAAAAAAAAAAAAAAAAAAAATAGTTTTTTTGCTGCGGCCTACTGTGCCCATTGGCTAATATGGCACTATAACCAGCTCCAAGTATACTATTCGTTATAAGTATCTCCATCTATTTTTAAAGTTTCGAGTTGATCATTTGATTTACTCAAAAGTTGGCCAAGATTTGACAAATTAATATGCCTAATAACATATAGATGTTATAAATAATAATACATTTATAGGTACTAAGTACATAAAGGTAATTCATTCGTCTAAATACATATAATATGTACTTACTTCCAGTTCCAATATCTTGTTTTTATCGCTAGCTATTGGAAGACGAAAATCTCCCGCCCAATTAAAATTTCTTAAAATTGCAATTATACTTTCGTCCATCGTGTTATAATTGGCAATGTGGGCGGAATTTGTATGCGAGAATTTCTTCCACGTATTACGACTCTAATTATCACTATCAGTTCATTTCTTGTTTTTTTTTTGTTTTTTTTTTTGTAAACTCAGTTGTGTGTATGTGTTGCTTGGTAACTGTCGACTATTAATGTAGGTGCACGCACGCTCATACGAATGGAGAGCTGCACTCGTTAGGTACATCGTTTAAGACATTACAAATATCCTGTAAAGTGATGGAAGGGTAGATAGATTTCGGTTTTCACCACTTTTTAGCGGAAGTATTAGGCAAGGGGAGAAATAACTAGAAAAAAAATGAACAAAATTACCTATGTGAGAAAATAATCATGTTTTCATAATATTTGTGGTTTACTCGCCGACTAAATGAAAAAGGAAAAAAACGTAAGCAGTCATGCCACATTACTGGAGCAGAGTTTTTAACTGGGGCTTGTTTTGGTTTGGTAACAACGTCGCTAAATCCTTTATGACTACAGGCCACACCCAATACCAAGTCTAAAAACCCCGATGCAGGGGCAAAACTTAGGGGGGTTGGGGGGGGGGGAATTAGAGCCAATTTCTGTGTTACTGCAACTTATGAGAGGGTAGGTCATACTGAAATTATTCAGAGAGAATCAATGCATTTACAAACAGAAAATTATACAATACTTCCTGAAACAAACTTAGATGAGATGTATGAAAATGTTATTAATTATATATTACAAAGACATGAAAATATAGCTATTAATATCAATTAAAAGCTTCAGAATTAATATAAATAGATATAGTGTAGTGAGTAAAATCGAGTAGGGACACGAATCGAAATACATACATTGGGAAAAACCCTAAAAAGTTATAGCATAGACGACGATGAATAGAGGTATCTTCTTTCCTATTCTCGTTAATTCGCTCTTCACTTCTTACGATATCATATCGGATTTTTTGTCTCTTTTAAACTTATATCGTTATAATTACGTTTATTATATTTACACTTATATTCACTTATGTGCATCATGAAAATGTTTACTTGATTTGCATTTGTTTGTTTGTTTTTTTTTTCTCTTTTAAAGTCTGTCTTTTAATATTTATAAGTTTTTTTTGTTTAATTTTGTGAAACAATTCCCGTTTGTGCAAAAAATATTTGCTTAGGAAATTTTGAAAAAAATTTTGATATATGTTCTATACAACAAGATCAATCCCATCAATTGCTCAATTGCTGCCAATAATGTGCATGGATTTGTTTTTTTTGTTTTTGGAAATATAGTCCTTCAAATTTTTTTGGTTAACGAAGTATGCAGGATTCGCAAGTAGAAGAACAACTTTTTTTTTTCATTGTTGGGATCAAAGTTTCGATCTTATATTTTTTTTATTTTTTTGTATTCTTTTTTTTTTGTTTTGTTACGTTTTTTTTTATTGCTTGGATTAGTACCAAGCTTATTATTTCATGTGTACCGTAGTTTTTTAATATTGTATGTTGGTTATAGTTTTTATATATATATATAGATTTATCTATGGATAAAGTGGCATCATTTTTCGTCGTCTACAGGTAAAGTGGCATCTTTTTTACAAAGTGGCATCTTTTTTTTGATGCCACTTTACCATCACATTGCTCATCGATTCAGCTTTGCGTCATGACATCACTGGTGTGGTTATTTGGGTGATGCCACTTTACCACTAATATTCTATTTTTCATACAAAAAAAAATTTTTTTCGGTCTACGGTCGTTGTAGCCTCATTTTTTTGATGTTTACAGGTAAAGTGGCATCATTTTAAAAATTTGTTTCTAAGAAAATCTATGATATTATACATTCCGTTCGCCATTGTGGTGTCGTTAATGTGACATTAGATGCACTTCTGAGGAATGTGCAAACTGATGCCACTTTGACCATAGATCACTATATATATATATATATATTATTTTTTTTTTTTTCGGTTAATATACTCAAATAGATAATGAGCGTCAGATCCATGTGGTTTTACTCGCTACAATAGTCCAGTGCATTTAGATGTAAAATACAGCGAAGGTCGGAAAAATTCCCATCAAAGTGATTTTTGGTATGGTTGTTAGGAACACCATTCTAAACAAGATACTAAAAGTCCTGATCCCTTGGTGGGAAGCGTACGCCCCCAGGGGAGAAAATGTCCCCCAAAATCAGTTTTTGGTCCCAATTTCCTACGCATTTGGTCCTAGCTTAAAAAGGTCAGAATAAAATTTACTCTCCTTTCAATTTCCTATAAAATGAGCCATAAACCATTTTTCAAGGAAGAATGAGTGTGGAGCTATGGCTTCCTAAAGATGAGTGGCTTGGAGGTGTGTTATGAAAAGTTGCTATAAAAACGTATTACGATTATTATAAGTTGTTTTAATGGTTAGATATTATATTGAAACCTCCTCTTCCGCCACCCCATTACCACAAGTACCACCTTTCCATATAATTATTTTTTTTTAATGATACTACCCACTTATTCTAATTTCGACGTCGAAAAATTACACCAAATATCTTCGAGTCACGCGTGCTTTTTGTATTCTTGTTGGGAGGAGGGTGAGGCCTATATTGCGACACGACAATACTGTTTCTTGTAGCGTTTGCTCGGGGTGAGGATTGTTGGGGCACGACAATACTACGCAGTTGAGGTATAAAGTACAGTTGCAGTACGATGTCAAATGATGAAACTTTCTATTTTTCATATACTAGCAAGTAGGGTACCTAGTTTTACTATTCGCTTGAATATTTACGATGAGTTAGAGGTGTTTATTCCGAATTTACTTTATAATCAGCGCCGCCGGGAGGAAAAGTCATAAGAGCATAAAAAAAAAATGGAGGTGAAGACAAATTTTTAGCGTCAATGCTTCAAGTCGTGGGCCCTGAAAAAAACTCGGGCCTGGGAAACCGCCCACCTTCCCACGGCTTAGGCTTATTTATAATGGATGATATGTTCAAGCGTTTTATTTGTAATATTCGGTAACTGTTACTAAAAAAGGATTAGATTCCTCCTTGGAAGCTAATAAGCTTTGGAATACGGGCCTGGCAAACCCGAGGCACCCAAGCTGGCTCTGGCATCATTTCTTATGTCTCCATATCAGAATTATTCCTTCAGTATGTGTCAGAGCAACTGTGGTTATGGGAGCGGGCTTTGCAACCTTGGAAAGTTCCACCTCCAATGATGTAATTTATCCTAATGGTCCCAAAGCGCACTCTGTTGCTGGATTGTCTATCTTTTCCAAAACCAATCCTTCTTCAACCACTTTCCATAGCTTGGCCACGGGTATAGTGGCAGCTCATCAACATAAATGTTGAATAAAAAGCCTTTAAGGGTTTGTGAGTCCTGATACGTCAGATTTCGTAAGTGCTCCATCTGAGGCCTTAAAATCAGGCAGTTGAGAAATGAAATTGGATATAATCCTATTAATAAAAGTGATATGGTTGCATAAGTTGGCGCTCCAAAAGAGAACTCATGTTGATACCATTCCACTCATATAACTGAAAACTGGACAGTTGGTTTTTTTATTATCAGCTGAGACTCTTGTGGGCGCCTGATGGTGAGTTATGGGGCACAATAGGCTATACTTCGATGCGGTAGAACTTGGGTGGGGGCGCACACCTGCCTAGGAAAACCCAGGGGAGATGTAGGCTGGTTGCCAAGGTGTCCCTGCTAGGCTGGAAGTAATGTCACAAACAGTTCCCAGCCAAGTAGTGTCGTGTGCGGTAGAAGAGATTCACACACAAAAAAAAAAAAAAAGCTATAAACGCCCCAAGTGCCCGGTGCTTGTAGCACCCAATTAGACCTGAACCTGGACCTGAAGCTTCGTAATGATGGAAAACATGGACGCGTCACAATATAAGCCGCCTCCTCCCCCCAACCAAACAAAGATACGAAAAGCACGCGTGACTCGTAGATATTTGGTGCAATTTTTTTAAGTCTAGAATAAATGAGCCGTGTCATTAAAACAAATTCATTATGTGGAAAGGAGGTACTTCCTATAATGGTGGTGCGGGAAGAGGAGGGTGGTTTCGATTTGTCAGAGAAAATTATCTTAGGTTTCAATATAATATATAACCATTAAAACAGTAATACATATTCTAAATCCTTTTCATTAAAATTTCATGAGAATTCGAATTTACTTCTCAAGTCTTTTCTAGTGAAAAATAATATATCCAAAATTTGAAAACCCAGAGTCAAAAGTACCTATTTTTTTTTTATTGATATAGAAGTGGTCTGATCGGACCGGTTTCTTATCAAACGTATGCTTAGGTATTTGCGATCATGATTTCTGTAGAGAAGCGCTCCAACTAGAGCGTTTTCTTCAAGCCATAAAACTAAAGTTGAGAAGTATTTTCAAAATTTTTTCGTATTGAATCATTATCAAAAACGAATATATTCATTGAATGAGGGTACGTCATAATTAAAGCGGTTCGGAGATCGTAAGGAACTGAATAAATGAATTTACGAGTCATTTTATTTGTTGAGCAAGTTGTCATTTTGGATAGAAAAATCTGCCGAAATAGAAAAACATCACGGATTCATTATTGGTTCTTGTACTGATGAACTGATGATGAAAAATGTATGTGCGCTACGGGAAAAATTGATACAATTTGGATACAAAAGTTTGAAAGTTTTTATGCTCTCCGAATTCCCATGTAAACTGATAGAACTGGCTCAGGAAAAGTATTATAAAATTAATACAATTTGGATACAAATTATATGAAATTGGAAAATTTTTAACTACTCTAAATTTCCATTGAAAGTATACGAAATTGATACAATTTCGATACAATTTGAATTCAAAAGTTGGAAATTTTTGACCACTCTAAATTTCCATTAAAAGTATATGAAATCAACACAATTTGGATACAAAAGTTAAAAATTTTTGACCACTCTGAATTTCCATCAAAAGTATATAAAATTAATATAATTTGGATACAATTCGGATATAAAAGTTTGAATTTTTTGGCCTATGAATTTCCATTAAAAAGATATGAAATTGATACAATTTAGATACAAAAGTTGAAAATTTTTAACCTATGAATTTCCACGTAAATTTTATGGTTCCTGGTAAACAAATTTTAATAGTAAGTAGCAAGATTTGAATCAGAAATTTGAATCTGTAACCGTCGACTTGAAAGCTTGATATTTAGTTTGATTTCGTCAAAATTTACCCATGTTCTGCGGGATCCCTTTCGAGTCACGAAAAGTTGAGAGAAAATTGAGAAATCATCAGGTGCGGGAAATTTTGAAGAATATATAGACAATTTATAAAAATTGGATACAAAAATAAAAATTTCTTGAATTGACTTTATAAAAAATTGCAAGAAATGACCAATTTTTCTTCTGAAAATAGATAAATTTTTACAATGAAATTTTTACGATTTATAATAATGATGAAATGTGGGTAAAAAAAATTAGAAATCATTAGTTGTGCCAGAAAGAATATATTCCCACTACTTACAGCTATGTTTTATAAATATAATATATAAAAAATTTGAATAATTACATATTCTATTTGGTTTTTGCTTTTTTTTCGAATCTGTAATAACGTTTTACAGTGTTGTTTTCATAAATGAAAGGCATATTGTTCTCCATGTAATTGTAATTTGATATGCCAACGTAGGAAAAAATCGGACCTTCAGCGCGCTTACATAACTCGCTTACTTTCGGGGCTAACGAGCAGAAACTTGCATTGAAAACTTCTACTGTAACTACATATATCGGAATGAAAGAAATGGGAGTGTCTTATCTATAAATTTGCAAAATTTAACGTAGCGGTATTATCGATCGCGCGATAATACCGTTAGGCCACGCTATTTTGGATACCTACAGGGTTTTTAATATTGGAGCAAGTTAATAAACAACAATAAAATTTGTTGGCAAGCGTGAGTTTCGATTCTCAGTTTTTTATGTTCAGTCTATTTTGTATAGAAAAGTGCGAGTTTTGATTTTTAAATATTATTCAACAAATTCATAATGACCAATTTGTATATATTTATATTATAATTACACGATGTCAAATACTCTTATAAACAAATGAATTAGAATAAATTTAAAAACTATACAGACGCGGAAAGTGAAGTTAAATAGTCCAGTCGCAAAATGCATCAACATATAACAGAAAAGAAAAAGAAAAGAAAGATAGCAGTTTTTGGAAACCGTCGTTGCAAAAGCGGACTCAAGTTGATCAATAGGTTATGATAAAAAAAACACTTGTAATCAGTAAAAAGTTTCAGCTTTATAACTAGTATGTTACAACGACGAGAAAACTCACAAAAAATGGGTGAATGCCGGATATTACTAGCATACATAAATGTAGACAAGTTTAAATTCAATATAAAAAAAAGCATTAATTTCAAGAATACTAACGCAAAAAAAAAGAATTTGAAATTTAAATTAACCTATCAAAAATAACATTATTAACATTACGAACATACATACAATACCTACACACATATACAAATATACGTACATAAGAACTAGCTACTGTAAACGTTGTAAAGATCAGCGTGATATTTTTCTAAAGGTGAGAAAACACAAACATGTACACATTATATAAACCTACAGATACAATCAGAAGTCCTGTCTCGATTACAACATAAATCTCCCATAACAATATTTTTCATTTTATGCTCTACTGTTCTATACAACAACATTGCAAACCATACTGCGTTCATCCAATCGCTTAGTCAATGATACCAACAACTAAATCCCCTCTTCCCATTATACGAAAGCAGCGGCCGTTCATAACATTCCAAATGAGTTCAATCATATAATTTACAAATGATAATTTTAATAAGTTTAAATTAAAGAGAAATGTTTGAAAAAAAGGAATTTTTACGCTGGGCATGAACTAACCAATTCGAAATGAAATACATTTACATCACGCTATATACTACACTACTATAGGTACTACACTATGCTACAGCCTATAATAAAAAGTGGGCTAAGTACATATTATGCACGGGCGGTGAAATCAGTGCGCTTCAGATATCCAACATTTTCAATGAGAAGCGCCACAATAAAGTTGGCACGGAATATCTTCCATAAGAAATACATGGGTTCTTCTCTTTTCACCTCACAATACAAAGGGAAAAAATTGAAAATTTTCAAAAATTTCAAACAGATTTCATTTACAACACACAGTACTCAGGCCACTTTGTATGCGATACACTATATACTACTCCATATTCTAGATAGTACTCTACTATATTTAAATAATAGACAGTTTGAAAAAAAAAAAAAAAAAAAAAAAACTATAAATTACACAACAATACGAATGATAGAAAATTATGACGATGAAAATAATAATACCTACTCGGTTAGAGTTGCAAGTATATTTTTTACTTTTTTTTTTTTTTTTTTTTTTTTTTTTTTTTTTAATGATGCATAACTTGCTAAACTGACTAAAATATCTGCGAATTCGTAACATACCTAGTTTTAAAAGTTAAACGAATAAAAATCAAAATTTCGAAATGCATTGACAAAATAAAATAAGAGAATACATATAGCAACATCAAATTTATCTTCACGGACAAAAACAGTAGACGAAAATGTAAACAAAAAAAAAAAAATATATATATAATGGAAATAATTTACGTAAATAAGTAGGTGAACAGGGACGTACCGAGGACATTCTTGGGGGAGGGGGAGAAAACCAAAAAACTGCCTACTAATACCATGAAATGTTACTAACTTTTGACTTTTTTTTTTGCTCCAAGAAAATAAGATTTGTAGTTTTGTTAGTCTTTGAAAAATTTAAAAATAGCAGTAATTACACCATACGCGCGCGAAATTTTTTTATAATTTCCTTGTTTCATTATGTTGTGTGCTTGTATACTTACATCTAACCGGAAAAAAATTTTATTCTTTAGTGTTTTAATTTCAGCAAATTGGCAATTTTTCATTGATAATACGAAATTAGTATTAAAAAATATATTTTTATCTTGGCAAATTTTAACGATATCTAGGTGTAGTCCTGATTCCTGAATGATATTTCTTATGATGCTCGTACAACGCTAAACGAAAATTTCTTCGATTTTATATAAATAATTATTAAGTTAACAGTTCTTCTTTAGTTGTAGGATGACAATCGAAATGCCAGTCTCCATATTACCTCTATCAACTTTGCTAAATGAGAACATCATGCAACTAGTATGATGGGTAAAAATAAATACAAAGCATTAAAGGTTAAAATGTTTAATGTAAATTCGTAATAAAAATACTGGGCGAAATTTTTTTTTCATCTTACTAGTTGATACACTTTCTTCCACTATTGGTTAATATCCATATCTGTAATTTTTTGCCCCCTCCAAATTTTTTCAAATTCATAAGAAATATAACGCGCGAAGTGCGAAAGAAATTTTTCAACTTTTATGCAAGTTGGTAGGTTACTAAATTCCAAAAGTTCCCTCCTTTCGGTACGTCCCTGTAGGTGAAAAGCATAATAGGAAAGATGACAATAAATAGAAATTGGAAGATAGTTTTTCCATTTTTGTAATGAAAATCAAAAATCTGTATTCCTACATTAATTTTTTCACTATGGATAATATTTCATTTCATTATTATCACAAAAGTTCTATCAATTATTCACACGTTTGGAACATTACAACCATTTTGCCTTTATCTGAATACCGCCAGAGATACGACTATACTCCAGCTTACATAAAATATTATGAACAAATTGGTTTTTCACAAGAAAGGCACATTGTAAGGTTTCTATATGTATCTGTGGTAATAACTCACACTTCATCGTTGTAAGTTCGATACATACGCATAGGAAATTGTCTTGATCATTTGATTTGCATAGAGTACACTCTGATAGGATTAAATTTCGCGAAACACCGTAAAAAAAAAGGCTGATTTGGGAGTTTAATAATCACTCCATCCACATGCATCACACATGAGTGTTCATTTATTAAGGTACCTTTATTCATATTTATCAGAAATGTTTGCTCTGTCCAAAAGTGCGAATCAAACTTCATACGATACAGTCATTCTATTAATTTTTCAACGATGATTATATGAATTCACAATCAACAACAGTAAATTATTATCAGTGTTACATAATATTACATATCAAATAAATTGTTGCTAGGTATTCTTGTTTTTATCGTGACCTTTTGCATGGGGATAAAAGTTATATATTACTAAATAATTCGAATATTAAAAGAGATCTCGAACGCATAAATATAAATTAAATGTTTGAATAAACAATTCTTCAAAATAAGTACAAAATTTTTACATTTCCATTTTCCTCTATACACAATCAGTCTTGATAGTAAATTATGCAATATTACATTTTTTTTTTGTTTGCTTTTTTTCTCAAGTACGTAATTACATTTTATTTTATACATCAACACGGACTGCACTTTATACATTCACTAAAAATTAATCGTCTTCTCTTTTCCATAATTCACATAATCTTGAACGCACGGTAAAAATTTACAGTATTTTCATGAATTTTACAAGTATAAAATGAATAAATAAATAAATTATTACGTAATGAAATAAAAGAAAACAAAAGCTGATAAAAATTACAAAAAATAAATCATACTAAATTAATCCCAAACAGAACCGGAATTTATCGAAATTATTAAATATTAATTCTTATGTACACGCCATCAACATGATTTCACTGTATTCTTGCATTAACCTCCGTAACATTACAACATTAAAAATTTTGCACAAACCTCAAAAACATGTTTTAATCGGCGAAAAAGTGAAAATGAAATCACAAAATCGAAAATAAAATTAATAAAAACAAAATTCATATTTCACATTTGTACACACGGGAGCTTTGTTCGTTTTGAGTTACACTATTCTACACTTTTTTACACCGAGTGAATAATTGCATTCGTTTTATTATCATTATTATTATTATTATTATTTTATTTCTTTTATTAATTTTTTTTTTTTTTTTTTTTTTTTTTTTTTTTTAGTATGCAACGAATACTAGCTTTCTAAGCTCACCATTGATGAACGATGCTAGATTTGACGAATTCGTGTTAGTACATGTTGGAGTATGTACTTACTTTTTACATTATTTTCGAAAGTGAGTGTAAAAAGTGAGAGAAGCGTAGCTGCTACGAACTAAGTTTTATATAATTATATACTTCGGGAAAAATTAACAAACAACTGATCAAATTAAAAACGTCGAATATAAAATAATAAAGCACGATGGATCATAGTAATAATAGTAATCGCGATAAAAATAATGTTATAATATCAGTAAATAATAGGGCAGAGATGAAAAAAAAAAAAAACACTATGTTTGATGATTATGATGGCGCTGGCGGGCCCAACAATTAAAATGAAAACATTAAAATAGAAGCACGCAAGCAAAAACACACACACGCACGTACTCACCCACTCACACTCACCTACAAAAGGAGGGCCGCATAGCCGGCCAAGAAGTATTTCAGGACTACCAGAAAAAAGTAATTCGCATGAATTTCAACGACGGTATTGATGGAAACTCAAATTTACAAGCTGAGAAAATACACTTATTTATACTAATGCAAAGGGAAAGATGCTTCTTTCTTCAACTCTCTCAGCTACCCGCAAAAAAAATGTAAAAAAAAAAAAAATAAAGAAAGAAAGAAAGAAAGAAAAGAAATGCCGCGTAATAAATACTTATGCACGTATGTAGCGTAGCAGTGAAGAATGTACGTGTACTTATCGTTAGTAACAGAAAATACTGATGATCATAATGTTATAACAGATTACAGAGCATGTTGATGATATCCGAAATCCGAATAAATATAAATTTTACCATAATATTAAAACGCAGATCAAGAAGACTTATATCGTACGGATATCACATCACTGACGTAAATCAGGGAAATAGGTATTACTGTTAATACGCAGTTACAGTACAGAACTAGTTATACGTATGTATTGTGTTCGCCTCTTAATTGTGTGACTGAATCGAAATCAATGATGAAGCGGTATTAGCACGAAATACGTGTAAAATGACGACAGGAAAGTGAAGCGTAAGCAGAATACATCGGAAGAAATGTTTAAATACAGAAAAAAACACACCATACACTGGAGCGTTCATCCGTTACATAATGGCTATAATACGGTATGCAACGACTGCTTTGCCCATCAGCACATTTAGAAATCAATAAACATCAACATAGGGGCAACGCTTCTCGATAACTACGTAAAAGTCGTCGAGACACTTCCAAGATACCTACATTAATATATCATGTACGAATATATCATAAATACTGATATTATATAGATAGTTAAATTTTCATGTATACACATAGATACGCATACAACATCGAACAAAATTTTTTTCATTACGCACGAAACATTCGCTTTTTTAAAAATCAAAAAGCGAATCTTAACGAATTCATTTACGAAAAATACCGTTTAAAACGAAATCATCAAGTTGTCGAAAATAATCGCTTTATGCGGAACTACATATAAAGAGTTGCATTTTAATGTTGGAAAACTGAAACTTGACAAAACGAAACCATTCAATCAGAAATACACGAGTTTGAATTATTGTTCCTCAAAGTTGACTTAGTTTTAAATGCAATTTTTCTCAATCATAACAAATAAAATACAGTAAGTATTCCTTTCAGCCACTTCGTGTTTATTTAATATGGTTTAAAACTCGAAAGCGCTATTCTCCAGCGTATATACGAATTTATACGCACTATATAACGGATGAAGAGCATTGAGCATTAATGCAAACATCAAGTTAACGATACCGCTCAACAGCGACTAGATTTCATAACGAACTTCGCCTTCACGCTTCATTGAGAAGCCAATTAGCCATAGCCGTAGCCGAGTAAAGGATGTTGAAATTTCCCAACCGAGTCACTGAGTAATTTACATCTTTACTTCGTTAAATTTTTCAAGTTATTAATAAATGTTGTCACCTACGAACATAATTATATTAAACTTGTACGATTGTTTTTGCTCGTAAAACCAAATTTTGCAGGCACTGTATGTAATATTCTAAAATTTAGACCACGAAAATAATGATGTAACCGAGCACGTCAAACAAACGAACAAATAAAAAAGGAAAAACTGCCGAAACTCTCGTACTTTTCGGATGTAAGCCATGAACAATCGATTTAAGCCGGTTACACCGGTCACTATAGAAAGGAAGCGTAACCGTTTCTCCACCAACAATGTGCCGATATAATTTCTAGCGCTCGCAAATGGTATAATGTAACTTGAGCCGTACAAAACGTAAAATCAGTTGAAGTATCGCGCGTACGGGAATGTAAGGAAATAGGTTGAAAATGTGTAAACCTATAATCGTAGAAAAAACAAGTAGGAAACGAAATTGTAACTTCACAAAAACCATGATCAAATCATTCGTAACTTAAAAAATCGATGCGATGTTTTGTAGAAGGAGAACTCGTACCAATGCACAGACATTAGAATAACACACATCGATATCGGCGAACAACAATTAGCTGCACATTGGAAAAATACGAATAATGTATAGGTACTTCAAAAACGAAAAATACTCAAAGATACTACAGATAAGTACATATGCATAATGAGTATGATACTACCACTACTACAACTACAACAACTACAACACTATTACTACTACTACTATTACTATTACTACTACTTCTACTAATTCTACTACTGCTAATACTAATACTAATACTACTACTATTACTACTACTACTACTACTACTACAGGACATTTCGCTTGGTATACTATCAAAGTATTCATGAAAATGTTCAAATATTATTCTTCACTACGTAATTTAATTTCTCCTGCTGGCAAAATATTTTTCAACAAACACAATCCAGAAAAATCTTCGTTTTTCTTTACCGCCGCGCCATAGTTACAATTTTAAAACCTTTACAACGATATTAGGGAGGCAAACGGCAGAACATGACACGAGATAACGGTACTATTAAATACAAACAAATAAAACTAAATACGTAGGTATGCAATCATATAAGAGTACATCAATACATGTATAATTATGTAATGTACGTACACTCCACGCACGGAAGACGTTACCTCGCTCCCAAACCTAAGGAAATTGTACGCCTCCGTTCGCTGTTTCCCATATTTCTGATACTAAAAACTGAGTTTATAAAATACCATTACTTGGAGGTCCAATAGGTCCTAAATCGGTCACCGTTGCAGAAGGACTTTTAGAAAAATATTTCTCCAGTTTGGCGATGATATGTTTACCGTACGTGTATTTACGTAGCGAGGTAAAATGAGGCCTTATTTTGTTCATCAATACTTTACGCTGGCTGGATTCGCAAACGTCGAGCATTTTTTGCACAACATAATTTGCATACTGATCTTTCATCATTATGTGGAGGCCGCTGAAAAAACAAATAATGATTACGAAAACGAACTGAGGTAAAATATGCGCAAAATTTCATGCTATTTTTGAAGTACAAATGTGCAGAATTAATATGGGTACTATTTTAAAGGTTTCAGAATTCTACATTCAAATATGATGGCTTTAAAATAATGAAGGAGAATCTACTTGAAATATGACTTAAATTATATTTTTTTGAACATTTTTCAGAAAAAAAAAAAAAAAAAAAACTAACAAAAATTACAAGCGCTATGTACTTTAGGGTGAATCGAAAAAAAAAAAAAAAACATATCTTAGATTTTGACCAAATTATGTGATGTGGTTTACTTGGAGTGGGAGACACCCCAAAAAAAATTTTAGCCCCCTAGATGAAAGGGGAGCGGAGCATGAGGTCTCCAAAGTGCATCACCTTTTGAAAGAAACGCTCGTTTTTTTGTGTTTCTTAGACAGTCAAAATGATGTGAGAAAGCCTTTTCAGCATTGCAAAGGCGCAATTTAAGTTTCTGAATCTTCCTAGACCATCGCTATCCTTATGGGATGAAAATTCAGACTGCTACAAGGGAGTCGAAAAGTTGCACATCGCGATATTTCGATATTATGAAGTTTTCGCCGACTCTGCATTAATCATTTTTTGTTTCGGAACTTTGACAAATTTTTTTTTCAACCTCTAGTAGTGCATTCGATAGAAATTTTCGAAAATTTTCTGTACCAGTGCAGCCAGCTGCTGATCGCAGTATTCTAATACGTAGTGTAGAAATTTCAACAATTTTGACTCATTTTTCACTTGTTAATTCATCCAATTTTTTTCGATCCCTAGGCAGTGTCGTATTAGTCAATCGGCAAAGTAGGCTCGAGCCTACGGCAGCAAAATTTAAGGGCAAAAAACCCTACATAAATAAAAGAAAGAAAAGAAAAAAAAAAAGAAGAAACTTCCGTTCCGTAACCGCAACTTTTCACAACATTCTTCTGGCTGTGATATGCTCATGAATCTAAAGGAGCGGAATTATGTAAATTTCATTATTTCCTCGTTTGTGTTTTGAAAATTCGTTACAATGATTTTGTTTTTTCAAATATGTTTCACTTTGGCAGTTTGTATAATTTTTCTTGGATGGTGGGAGGAGGGGGGGGGGAAGGCGGAGGCGACGGAATGAAGAAAGCCTATGGCGATAAAAACCCATATCGCGCTCCTGTCCCCAAGAATACATTTTGAAAATGAAATTAAAATTTTACTGTATCAGTGCAGCCAGATGCATATTACTATATTCTTGAATAAATTTAGAATGAATTTCATGAATGCTTTGCCGCAGGGCAATCAACCGCATGAAAAAGTATATTTAAAAAAAAAAAAAATTGGAATGTATTATTTAGCAACTATAACCATTGCTTAAACTTGAACAACAACAAATTAATTAATTACCTATAAAAATAAATACCTTTACGTTGAGAATGCTACATATTTTGTGAATCCATAAGCGATCCAATAAGCAACGTGAAGGGTTACTGAAGTTATGCTACACTCAATGCCTCATTTACTACTCTGACCATTCTCTCGACAGTTTAGGTATTATTTGGAAACTTCAGAATATTGTACATGGTGCAAGGCATTGACAATGGTTGCATCGTCAGTTCTTGCTTTTCAAAATTAATCATTTCAGCATAATAATCTCTTTCGAAATTCAATTCTGGTACGTCGAATTTTCGTAACGTACAATTTTTTTCTGATTCTCTTAGCTGCATTAGATTGAACCCATTTCTAACGCACAGAAC
Organism: Phenacoccus solenopsis; assembly: GCA_009761765.1. Taxonomy (NCBI): domain Eukaryota; kingdom Metazoa; phylum Arthropoda; class Insecta; order Hemiptera; family Pseudococcidae; genus Phenacoccus; species Phenacoccus solenopsis. The sequence continues at coordinate 699,920 of CM019755.1, read as the reverse complement.
CCGAATTTTTTTTCAAATTTATCGAGCTTTCTAATAATTTCGATGAAAAAATAAAAGAAATAATCTATCACGTATTAAATTCTAAAGTATTCTGTCCACCCTGAAACTTGGATTTTATCGACAGAAATTCCACAAGAAGGAATCTAGCAATTAAAAAAATCAGAAAAACAAACCTTCCACGCTATTTAAAAAATCTTACAGAATTTATTTGTAATGGTTAAGAAAATAAAAATATTCGTGAAGTTTCCAGGCGAAAAAATAATACATTCAAAGCTAATGACAATTTCATAATGTGATGAGTCATACGTATAAGGAAAAGACAAAAAATACCAATAAAAACATCTACCCTAATTTAAACAATCATCACCCTTTTTATTTAACGTACACACAGGGAAAATGACGGAAACACTTGTAACCAAAATTACATTGTTTTACTACCACATACTCACCTTTCTTTTCCATAAGATTATATGCTAAAATACCCTCTTAATAAGCCTATCGCACACTTAGATCCCAAAACACACAAAAGTACTAACACAGAAGTAAATCCTTCAGGAATGTATCAACCCTTTTGAGAATGTAATCATTCCCTATTTATTTGAAACTGTATAAATATCCCAGAAATGACCATCTCAAGTCAGTCGAGAATCTATCGAGAGTTAGTCCTCATTAAGTATAATATAACAGTGGTCGAGCCTTAAGCCGAATCACTGCAATTCTATTTATATGTGACATTGTCAATGTGAGTGAATTTATTAAAATTCGTCTTCGAATAAACTGTGTTTTATTATCAAACGACTCATCACAATAATAAAAGAATATTACGATCTTGGCTATACTGGTACAGAAAATCTTCGAAAATTTCTTTCTAATACATTACTAGAAGGTAAAGAAAAAATTGGTCAAAGTTTCGAGCCAAAAAATAACTGATTCAGAGTCAGCGAAAATTTCATAATATTGAAATATAGTGATCTGCAACTTTTCGACCCCCTTTTAGCAGTCTAATTTTTATCCAATAAGGAGGATGGCAATGGGGTAGGAAGATTCAGAAACTCAAATTGCACCTTTTAAGTGCTGAAAAGCCTTTCTCACACCATTTTGACTGACTAAGAAACACAAAAAACAGCGTTTCCTTCAAAAGGCGATGCACTACTTCCCCTTTGATCTAGGGAGCCCAAAATTTTTTTGAAAAGCTTCCCACTCAAAGTAAACCATCTCACCAAATTTGGTCAAAATCCAAGACATGTGTTTTTTTCGATCCACCGTAATGTACTTACACCAGAAAAAATTGCCAAGAGGGCAAAAAACTATAATAAAACCCAAAATATGCAAAATGAAATTGGGCTCATATTTCAAGAAATAATCTTACCCGAAAAATTTTGTTATCAAGACAGAGCAAGTATATAAAACTACACATGCCCGCACATACGTTACTGATAAAAAAGCCCTGTTTAGAATGTAAACAAACGTTCTTATTAGTCGCACACTAGAGCTACGAATTTACTGCAGGGTCCGAATAAACAATAAAACAAAAAATCACGAAACTCTCTTACCAGGTTTCCCTGACTTGACTTGTTATAATAATGAAAATGAATTCGAAATACCGCAGAAATGAACTCACTTGTCGTTGAATCCGCACACTTCGTCTATCAACGTAGATCGTTCGGCGCGTGTTGCATACGTAACACATTTTTCTACAACGTTAGAAGCGAATTTATGCTGTGAAAGCACGAGTACTTTACCCTTTATCGAAGCTATTAATTTGGATTTATCTTCTTGCTTGCCATGCTCTATATAGGAGTAAATTTAACGTATTAAGTAAGTAAAAAAGTATAAGAATATTCGGAATTGTAATCATTTTGGGAAATTTCATTACCCAAAACGTGTTGAATAACGTAATTTCCATATTGGTCTTGAATTAGTTGTTCCGTGTTCTGATGCAGTTCTTCTAAAATAGATGAAGTTTGTTCTGGCAAACAATGCTCCAAAATGCGTTGTATAACGCGGCAGCCGTACGGATGGGTAGACAACGAAAATACCTAGATAAGCAAACGAAATTTTCAACACTCGATGTAATCATTAATAGAAACGCACAACCTTTTCGTGATTCCTCATGATTACCTGTCCTTGAAAAGCGCTGATAATGAAATTCAACGCGTGCGGATCAACGCATTCGATACATTTCTGAACCACGTGATTACCATTCTGATCTTTTATACATTTTAAAACATGACCATCCAGCTCTTTAACAATTTCTACTTGCTGTTCACCCGAAATGGATTCCAACGCTTTCTGAATAACTCGACATCCGTACATTTGCAGTGCCAAAGGCAGGACGTGACCTCGAACCTAAAAAGAGCATAAGAGAAGGCACATAAATATCGCTCTTTGGGACTAGTTGTATTCTTAACCGCCTGGCTCCGATCAAGTTCAATTTCCCCGGCCTCCCAAGTATATGCTAGAGGTTTGAAATTATGTACATTGTTAGTGCTTCGTTAGTGCTCATCCCTAAGCATAAATCTTGAATGGGGGGCTGGAGAAATGGCTGTCCCCCCACCCCATTTGCTAGGGGGCTGAATTTAAGCACATCGTTAGTGCACGCATTATTTTCGTTAGTGCTCCCTCCCCTTCTTCCTTTTCTATAAACTTCATGCCTAATATTCAATTATGTGATTACATAATAATTATATACTTGAATGCTTCTATTCACGTAAACTTAAATTTATCATAACTTAAATTCCACCAACCTTTTGAGCTAGAGTTGCTTTCTGTTCTGGAGTGCCGAATTCGAAAAATTTCTGTATTACATAATTCCCAAACACATCAGTCATTAAGCTGTATGCGGCCGAAACGATTTCCGAAAATACCAACTGTTTCTCTGCGACAGAAGCTCTTTCTAATTTTTGCTGAATAAAACGAGAACCGTGTTGGTCTTGTGAAAATTCAACAATATGATTCTGTATGTCACGAAGTTGCAAACTAGGATACCGACTATTTCTGCACATACGATACGGATTATTTTAGAAACGAACAAACTGACAACATAAATAGCAAGTAACGACGACTGAAAAGTGAGGAATGCAATCCGGCTGCTTTTTTATAATTTTTTTCATCAACACTCGCATACACGAATCTGTTATGGATATTCGAAATCAACCGCCTCGCGTCAAAAATATACGTATTACAAATTTGATATGAGAAAGAAAACAACAACAACAACAACAAAAAAAAAACATAAAACAGAGAACAGAGAACAAAAAAAATAGCATACAACACCTGAAATCTTCTAATAAACGACTGCGACCCGTAACCGGTTTGCCGTTATCCAAGGTAATAGCTGTTCCTGTAAGAGATGGAGTACTTCCCCTAACCCCTAATTTGGTGAATAATGAATTTGCCGGAGTTGTAGCCGTTCCAAATATGGTTCCATTCGCAGTTAAATTATCTATAACAGGGGTACACACTATTTTTTGAATAATGTAGAAGTAACAGAATGAAAAAAAGTTGAAAAAAAAAATTACAACATGCTACCATAGAGAAGTGTGATTTGCTTCACACTGCTCACTACTGGTCACCTACCAATCAAAATGTGTTACCTAATGAGCATACGCATGTATGCAACGATGTATATTGCATAATATTACAAAAACAGCACGTAAAATTTGATTAAACGTAATTTAAAAAGAATCATCATTCTACGAGCAATAGCGTATTACTATACAAGGATCGAAAGTTCACTGTACCATTATACCTACTGCAAGACATTTTAAGGGGATACTTCATGTTTACATTTTGATGAGACGTTTTTGAACGAACTTGTGCGATTTTAATGATCGTTCAAGATCTGAATACATCAAAGAGTTGTACTTATAGCGAACGATTTCGATCAATTTCAACAAAAATTTCCAATTTTTGATCAGTTTTTTCTTGATGGGAATTCAACTTTTCTCCAATTTCTTTTTTCAAATACCTTCTTTAGAATTAGATTACGACTTGTATTTCGAGAAATTTTCGATATGTCATTTCTAAAACGAATGATTAAGGTTTAAAATTTTGCCATATCTCGCGAATTCTCACCCACTTAACTCTTCTTAAATCAAAAGGAAAGGAAATATTCGAAAATATCTCAAAAGTCAGGTCTTTTTAAAACATTAACAAATAAAATAAAACTGGTCGGAATAAATTATATCGCGTTTTCAGGGAGAAATAACCGATTGAAGTTGACGTTCAAAACGAACCTCTTCTTGTCAAAATGTAAACAAAGAGTATAGCCTTAAAGCGTTTTTTTCATCTTCATGTTTAATTTTTTTAACAATAATTAATTTTTTATAAATAATTCATTTATGACTTTTGTGAATTGTACATATAAAGAAAAGAGAACACTTCAAACATCACGAAAGAATACGTTTACCATCGCTGAAGAAGGTGAAGAACAGTTTTTACGATCTCTATAAATGCACCTCAATGTTGTACTTTTAGCATAATTTTGCGAATCCAAGCACATTACAATGAGAAACGCTTCGTGAATTCACTATTTTCTTTTTTTTATCAGTTTAACCAAACTTTGCAGGCACTGTATGTAACTCCCTTAAGGGAGACAAAATTTAGAGCAGTGAAATAATGATATTTTCGTAGGTGTTGTTGTAAGACAACTATTTGACAAAATTTCTCGAAATAATGATAGTTAAAAGTTTTTCTTCATTTAAACACAAGATAAATATAAGAAATTCCACTTTTTTTTTTTTAACGTGCCGTGTACAGCGGCTGTGACTAGACGCACGTCCACTGTTTATAAGTGTTATCAGAAGTAAAACAATTACTTCTTATCAGTTAAATTTTATTTAGTTTTCTTTTTTTTTTTGTTTATGAAATACTTATTTAATTGATGAAAATATCTTACGTAAGATTTTCGAATATGGAGTGTTTACTTTATTTTCGAAAAAACTAGTTCACTGCATTACGAGACTGAAGTGCAGTCAAAGATGGACTTTTGTGTATGTATACAATATACCCTTAAATCTCTGTTTTTTAAGGTAAGAAAATGCGGTCGCCGCTGTTTGACTTTAGCCAACTTCAGCGCGACGGTATATTCTTAATTTTTAATGAATTCTCTCAGACATAGGTGGTTAAGGCGGGACCTCGAGCATTGTGGTGTTGCATTTAGATAATCGAAATAGCATTTTTTAAATGATACAAAATAATTCACTTTCTTTCAATTTACTCTTATAAATGTGAAAAAATGAATGCATTTTGGCGGAATTCCGAAGAAATCTGGTATTTTGAAATATCGCTAAGATATTATCCTTTTAGATACAACAACTGAAACAGGATAAAAATAAAATACAATGAATCATTGATATGTTGTTTTTCACGATCATATCTAGGGAGTAACTACGTGCATTTTCGATTTTTTGCTTCGAAATTTAAATATTATACCATTACAATTTCACATACCTAATGATGGCTGACTTCAAAAATTGACTGATAAAACTAAACAATTTAGAAGTTTTGAAACAGAAAAGCAAAAAAAGGGCACAGTCACTCTTCAGATCTGATCCTCAAGAACAACATAATATAAATGATTCAATGTATTTTGTTTTGTCCTGTTCGAGTAGCTGTATCTGAAAGAATAACATCAAGAGAATCAGGATGTTCAACTCCGATCACGCTACTTTTTTACATTAAAAAAAAAAAAAAAAAAAAAAAAAAAATGAGCGATCTGTTTTTATTGAACGAATTTCAGTTACCAATTTGATTGCATACTAAAGTCCCCCTTAATTTAAAAATGTTGTATATTTCAAATTTTGAAGCTACTAAAAGGTCGTTGTTCGCTTCGAACACAGTGTAGGCACAGCACAGACAGCGCAGAACGAAACAATAATTCAAATGCCTTGAATAAAAACTTTTTTTTTCAGGCCTAAATAATGAACATTCCAATGATAAATGCAAGTAAATGGCTCGGTGATTTTAATCCGCGAACAATGTTAGAAATTCGTTTAAATAACTCACAGTTAGATCTGAATTTGGACAATGCTTCATTGCCGGGAGCGGCAGCTGGTAAAATATTTCTGCTAGGACTTGAACTGTTCGCCATTAAAGCACCCAACTGTAATCCGCTTGTACCAATCGAAGGTGGCGGGGTAATTGAAGATGAAGTCAAATCCAAAGGACTCTGGCATGCTGTTACGGAAGCTCCTTCAAAATTTTAAATAGGTAAATATCAAGAATCTCAAAGAATGTCAAGACACACATGTACCAATGGAATTTACGCTAACCTAATGAACTGTAAGGTTGATGGGTTTGCGGCCATTTAGGTCTCGCGTACTCCACAGAAGGTGAAAATGCCGAGGTGTTTCTATCGAAAGAATCTCTTCTTCCCGTCGTGCTTGTGTTTAAACCAAGCCCCAAGGATACATCTTGTAAACCTGCAAATGTTGCGAAGATTTCATTAACAATATTCGTATTTCTGCAAAATTAATCTAAATAAATTATTTCAAGTTTACTAACAAAAATCGAAAAAATCTAAAAGATATGGCATAGACGACGATGAAACGAGATATCTTTTTCCATTACTTTTAACAATATTACTACCTACTTATTTTTGCTTTTATTGATTTTGCATCATAATACGTTTTTACGTGCATATGAATTTTTACTATTCTCATTTTTACGTGTGATGAAAATATTCTTATAATTTGCGTTCATGCTTATACCTAAAGTTTTTTGTTTAAAGTAACTTTGTCGTAATTGTTAATATGATTAGTATTTAAATACCTAACTGAAATTTGAATTCAACAAAAATTAAAAAAGAAACAAAAATCATCGTCCATTGCATCGGTTTCATCGTCGTTTATAGCGTAGATGTACATTGGATCTAACGGTTATTAGCCTTTTTATAAGTAGAGTATTTCAATCAAATTAAAAAAAAACGTTAGGTGGTTATGATGACAATCAACTGGCGTGTTGAAGAAAAATTTTGAAGTTATTAGTCAAAAAACCATTAAAATTTGACTGACAGTTGTGCTAATACGCGCACCTACGCTTTGCAAAAACGTGCACCGAGATTCCAATTTTCGGCTCTAAAACTCATCACAATTGCTCATATGAAAAATAATATCTATTTTTTTTCTGTTGTCAAAGTACAAAAACGGATGTAATTTTTTTTTCAGTTCCTCATTTGAAAAGTTGGCCATTTCTTGAAAACCCGTTAAACTGTGAGTTTTATTTCGATTTAAAAAAAATTAAAATTCATGAAGAGAAGATAGGGTGCATGAGGAGCACATTAAAAAAAAACAAAAACAAAAACAAATCACGTAATTCAACCTCTTTTTAACTGGTTTGAACATTTACAGCGTATCGACGCGAGCATTCGAAGTCGAACATGTTTGCCTTGTATATCTCGTGCCTAACGAAACGCGAGCGCAACGAAAATGTTCTACAACAACGCGCTTAAACGTTGAACATTTTCGAATTTGTAACTTGCAATTACAGCCTTATTTTCGATCCATTATTTTTGAAATTTTGATATATTCCTATTGTTGTTATTTTCAACGCATTGATTAAAAAATTTTTTCAAAAATTAAAAAAAAAAATACAATAATTTTGGTTTTTCTTTACTCCCTCCTCCCAAATATGGTCGAAAACCGTTGAAAATCTACGTGAACACTTGGGTCAGTACAATGCAAATAATGTGCTACTTATTTCTGAGAAAAAGTGAAATTTAACGATTTTTGATTTCACGATCTATTTATAAAAAAAAAAAAATCAATTTTGAAAGTTAGAAGGATCTTATTCAAAATTTCGACCCTCCTACCCCAATTCGAGGTTGGGGGTTTGGATTTGGGAAATAGATCTTCTTCTCGTTACTTCAGACGGGAACCCAAAATTTCATCATAATCGGACCGGTAGTTGTGGCTATGAAAAGTCACAAAGAAAAAACTCAAATCTTGCAGATTCATATTTATGTATTGAGATTAAGATTAAGATTAAGACTGAACAATGAAATTTCTGAAAAGTTTTTAGGGATGTCAGCTTTGTAGGTTTACGCGTTAACATCGTTGATGATACATTCATGCAAAGAATGTAATCTATGTAAACTACTTCATATAAAGTACGTCAACAACGTAGATTTCAGGTAAATAATTGGTCATATTCCCCTAAAATTGGAGAATCAAGTGTATTACCATTAAATTACCAATGATTGTGTTCGCATACTTCACGTATTTTACGCGTAAAATAACGATGTAATCTGTTTTAATAGTTTACTTCGCATAGTTTATGCGTAGATTTTGCATAACTGAGTGTATTTGAAGTTTACTTGCCAACCTTGATAAATTTAAGAAGTTTAATGTTGGAAGCTCCCTTTTCTACTACTTTTTTTGGAAAATGTATGAGTGTTCATTATTCATTATCCTTTTAACAATGATCCATTCACGAAACATAAGCAAAAAACTAAAAAATCTTCAACATCTGAGAGTTTAACTTTCAGTCATTCAAAAAAGAGATTGATTTCAAAAACAATAGGGCTCTTAGGTTCCATTCATTCGACCTATCCTCAAAATTTACAATCAATGTTATCAAAGAGTATATAAAAATTAATTTCAAAGGGAGCAGGGCCTATTCTAAGGCGCAGATGCGCTCAAAAGTTCGTGGCACACTGAACTGCTTCCATTTGCAGAACATTAGCTTCACACCAGCAACTTTGTGGAGGAGTGGGGGTACACATATGAATTTTGAGATTTCTACAGTACTTTGCGCACCTGCAAAAAATCCTTAGAACATGCTCGGAAAGGAAGCTTGCTGTTTGACAGATTGCATATATAAGGATGACTCAATACAAGGCCCCCAAATGTTAACAATAGGTAAGATAAATAGGTAAATCAACAAAAATGATTGCAATTGGCAAAACAGAAAGCTCTCAACAAAGTTTCAAGGAAAACCACAGTTTCGCGTCAGGGCTCTCTTCTATTTAAAATATGTGCTAAAATATATATTACCTGTTTTTTCTTTTTATTTAGTACTATTTAATAGCTAATAATCAATTAATATTGTATAAAAGGTGAGTAGCTGAGTACAACCGTGAAGCATTCTTTAGTTTAAAGCTAAGACAACATAAATATGCGTCTCCAAAATAGTCATTATACTATGAGCAATTACAATTTACCATACAGAAAAAATTGAAATTTTTACAAAAATTAATATAATTTACGCTATAATTTCAACTAGTATTCTAGAGTTTATTGTTTGAGCCCATCATATATTTACTATTGGGTTAGATATTGACACTCAATTATATTTTACATCAGCTACCTATAATTATTGCTACTGTCATCTCGCCACTATCAAAAAATGTTGTTTTTGATTTTTTTTCATTATCTTTTTTGTGGATTGTCGGGCAAAATTATTACGTATAATTCTTTCGTTTCTAGAATTTTTGCAAAATCAAAATCAACGGCAATTACCAAAAAAAAAAAAAAAAACAAAAAACAAAAAAAAAAAAAAAACGAATTCAATGGACGGGTAGATGATAACGAAATCAATTTTCCTGGTCAATAACGGATTTTACGCTTTGCCTTGGCGTAACAAAAGAGATCCTTCTGGACGGTGGTTGGGATTGTTATCAACAAGTGGTCAACTGTGGACTTTTTTTTTTTTTGGAAAACCACTTTGAAATTTGCTTAGCGAATGATTTCCATCAATATACCACGTTAATCTTTTACTAACCATTTTTTCAAGAAATTTACAAGGAACAGAAGTGAGCAAAATTGGGCGATAGCTGAAAGGAGAATAGGTTTTTTTTTTAAAGTTGGTTTTAAAATTGGTATGACTACTGCTGTTTTCCATGTTGTTGGGAATTGATTTGTCGTCCATACTTAATTAAAAAGGCTGAGAAGATTTCCTCTGATTTGGTCTGAGAGGAATTTTACCATAATAATATACAGATGAATGTCGTCGGTTTTGGGGGCAGAATTTTTAATATGATGATTTGATACATGGTTGAGTTCTTCAATAGAGAAAGGAACATTATGTTCCTCAAAATCATCCGAATTAAAATTCAGTATTGTAGCTTCTGTGATATTTTTCAAGATTTGGAAGGGAGGTTACAAGATTCGCTTGCTGAAACCTGTTTAAAATTTTGTGTTAACATGCTGACAACATCTTTAATCGATGTTGAGACTTCATTTTCATGTTGTTGATTTCACAAATATTTTAACTCGCCAAAATAACAATGTTCCAAACTTATTGTTACTTTGATTTTCCTCATCTACTCTGCCGACAAAGTCAGTGCTTTGTTACCACAGAAAAACAAAAAGAATTTCAATTCTCGCAATTACCACTTAATACACAGAGATTCGTTCTTGGTATCTACAATCATCTGCTTCTCCTCGCAATATAAAAATTTTCCTCACTATGGTGAGTAATAATAGTCTGCTTGAAAAATTATCTATTTCTCACGATAAATCTGATAAATATCACAAACTAATAAATACTTCAGTCGATACTCAAGACAGTTATAATATAAACAGTTATTCAAGTATCTAGGTTCATTTTAAATCCGAGAAAAAAGTTAATAGTACAGGGAAATAAGAACTGAACCTGGAAAAAAATGGTAGTGAGCTGGATTTCACATTATATGTGCAGCATGGTGTCCTTAGCAAGGTATAAAAAGTTGTCACCCCTAGAGGGTGAGCTAACCCCAGGAGGGGGCAAAAACGCCGCAAAAAAACAGTTTTTCAACTGTTTTTTGCTAATATCTTCGAAAAAAAGTGTTCTACGTCAAAATAAGTTATATCAAAAAATGTTCCCCATTAAATTTCCTACAGAATGAGTGAAACAGTTTTTTCAAAAAGTCAGTACTAAGCCCAAAATGGGGAGGTCAAAATATACCAATTTTTAGAATTACCTTTCGAAAATCCGTTCTTTGTTTATATCTTCTATACGGTGCGTCCTACGCAAAAATTGTTGACATTAAAAAATATTCCCCGTTCAATTTTCTGTAAGGTTCATGAAAAGCTTTTCCCAAGAAGTCATAAAAGAGCCCAAAATGGGGGGCCAAAAATACATTAATTTTGGAAAAATTCATTCATATGTGTTCGTATCTATTAACAAGTAACCTATGTAGGTGATAAAGATGAACAACTAATTTTTACTGATAATTCCCACCTCCCTTCTCTGCTCCCTCCTTTAGAAATCCTTCTCTAGATTTACATTATGGAACAAAAAAAACTACAGATATACTTTGACATATTTGTTTCAACTCTGTTCGGGATCATCTATTCCCTCTTCATAACTCATTTCCCCCTCCATACTATTCGTGCAATCACCTCTACAACAATGATCACACAGCTTCGAACATTTCAGTCTTGAAATAACAGAAAATTAGGTCGTGCAAAATGTTTTTGTAATGCTAACTTGAAAGTTGTTACCTTTTAACCTGTTTCCCTGCATGTGCAAGCAGAATAGCATTTCTAATAGCAACAATACCTCGTTCTTGCACAGTTGCAACAACTGCTCCATCAGATGACGAATTGTTGCAAATGCTATTAGCTACTCGTAAAAGAAAATTCTTTGGATAAACTTGAAAAATATGCACCGTATAGAGGATATGGATTTTCGAAAGGGAATTCTAAAAATTGGTATATTTTGACCTCCCCGTTTTGGGCTTAGTACTGACTTTTTGAAAAAACTGTTTCACTCATTCTGTAGGAAATTTAAAGGGGAACATTTTTTGATATAACTTATTTCGACGTAGAACACTTTTTTTTCGAAGATATTAGCAAAAAACAGTTGAAAAACTGTTTTTTTGCGGCGTTTTTGCCCCCTCCTGGGGTTAGCTCACCCTCTAGGGGTGACAACTTTTTATACCTTGCTAAGGACACCATGCTGCACATATAATGTGAAATCCAGCTCACTACCATTTTTTTTCCAGGTTTGGTCAAAAAATGAGTTAATTTCCCTGTAATATAAGGCACTCATGTGAAAAAAATCAAACCAGCAAAAATATGCACAAGCAGAAGCCAAGCAGCAAACGGGCAAATTGATAATCTATAAAAAAGCATAAAAAAAGTCATTCAAACTACAAACACATATAACAGGTACACTTTCGATTTGTGCTATTCCTTCCAACTCTGGAGCGTTCTTTATACTATGTAGTACGTTAACTTATGATACATACTTAGTAACACTAAAGGAGAAGAGATAAATACGTCCCCAGGTTATAATTATAAGTACCTATATTAACAAGTTACACCATTCGAGCTTGTATTAAAAATTAAGAATTGTGTTTGCCATCTTATGATGACAAAAAGGAGACGTGTTATCAAATTTTTTAAATTCCTTTTTCCCTATGAGACCCTCAACTCACATATTTGGTGAATAAATTATGGAATATATTGGAAACCTTTGGTTTTCGTGCAAAACTGAACACGTGCATTGAAGTTTCTCTTTTTCGACATCATTAACAGCTGAGTATGGTTTATACTATTGGATTTTATTGACCAATGAAAAACGTGGATTATATTATAGTGGCCACCGGGAAATGGTGTAACCTGTCTTCATACTTATATAACCTGAAATGCGTCCCATATTTCCATTTTTAGCGAAAACTTATCAGTACGTCGAAATAGATATGCAAGTCGAAGCATAAGAACGCATTCTTAATGTAATAATGATTATGTTCAAAAATATGAAGTAAATGATCTTCAGAATTTTTGAAATTTATAGCACTGGAGTAACAAAATTGCAATGCTATTCGTTGTTATAGAATCATGAAATAAATTCCTAACAAACTTTTTGAATCAAAATTCATCACTATTTCATCACTTATTTTGTACTTTTTATTCACATTTTCCTGACATTTTACGAGCAAAAAATAAATACAAAAAAGTAGAAAAGTGTAATAATGAAAAGTTACTCTAAACTCAGCAAACTTCCTCACGTTTTCATCCCTTTCATCACCTGTTAGACACCCTATTAATATAGTTGATTTCAGTAATTGAAAGTCAAAGTTATAATTCGGTATGCTATATATTTTTCGAATTTTTCCCTCCAATTGTCCGTTTTAGATGATTTTCCAGAAAGAACGAGTGGAAATTTTTGAAATTTTCACAGATAATACTTAGTACATGTAGTTGGTACAATAATTTTTTGAAATATTTTTTTATTTATTTATTTACTTTTTTTGGTGAGGGGGGGGGTTAAAAAGTAAAAAAAACTAATTTTTTTGGGGAGGGGGGGTGCCTTATCAGAATTTTATTTCATAAATTCATCATACCCTTAGGTACAACATATAATTTTTTCAAAGTCCCTTTAGGGGGTGCAACATGATGAAAAAAAATGAAGTTAGAATAAAAACGTGTATTTTTCAACTATCGCCCGCAACGATAACACTTATGTATAGCCCAGTCATTTCAGGTTCGGACCAATAAAAAATTACTGGAAAGCTGATTTTTATAATACATGCGAAGAATGTCTCACTAAGTAACATATTAAAAGTTGCATCCCCTACTCATCCGGCTAAATGTGTGCGAGGACAATAACCTCTAAAAAAAGTGTTGTTTTGCTTATAGCTCTGAAAGGAGAAGTGGGGAGAAGTAAACTAGATCGGTAAAAAAATTTTCTTCGTTCAGTTTCCTATAAGCTAAAACCTTTGAACACTTTTCGAAATATTTATGACCACTACTGAGTGTAACAACTTGACGAAGAAAAAAAAAGTCAAATAAAAAATATAGTCAAAAATTAAAATTTGTAAAAACATTAATTATTTAGCTCGATTCAAGTATTCCAGTCGTTTTACGTAATAAAGCAGCATACTAATTAATAATTATTAATGTTTTTTAGGTTTCTACCTGCATCACTTCTCTCACCCGTTTTCATCCTGAATGCTACTTGAATAGTACTTTTGAATCCTTCGATCAACGTACAGAAAAAAACATGTCTTTGGAAACCTCTGATTTAATGAAAAGTCAGATATTTTGGTAAATTTACAAAAGCGCATAGATTTACTAAAAAGGTATGAAAGCACAACTGATGCAAAATACTCGAAGCGTGAACGTATGAAGTGTGCACTGTCCACAGAAGAATATCATACGTTGAATAAAATGTAAATAAACATAAAATGAAACGTGTATTTCAAAAGCAATCAACAGAAAGTGAGGAATGCACATATGCTACTGATCGGAAAAGCAGAGAGGGAAAATACAATGAATGAAATACATACAACAAATGATGAGTGCATTTGTAAAAAGAAAAACGAGTTAAACGTAACTTTGAATTTTCAAGTCGTGAAAGGAAGCAACGAGTTGAGCACAAAGTACATAAATTATGGCCAACCTGGATACACGTAATTGCGAATGTTATACAGTGTGCATTACCTGTACCGTTCGAAGACGGTGTTGCTGTATAAAGAGATGTATTTTGCGCATTACTATAAATTGAAGACGGCGGAGTACCGATCTGTTGCGGTTGACTACCCAGTAAGCGAACACCATTTCCTATAAAATTAAATTTACGCCATGAAAAAAAAAACACATATATCGAAAAAACCTTCTTGCCACATTTTAAATTCTTGATGAATGAAAAAAAAAAAAAAAAAAAATGGAAACATTAGGATTAGGTACCCAAATTTAGTGTGAAAAAATGCTCTCAGCCACTTTTCCTTCTCCTTTAGTAAATGATATAAACACTCATCAGAAAACTGGACATCTATGAATACACCAAAACAATGAACTGCACACAAGGTTAAATCAAAAAAATATACATATGTGCATTTCTCAAAACATACATGGTATGTTGATCCAGCTGCTTCACAGACCAAGCATCCAAATTTCCTATTCTTTTCTACACTTTAAACTGATACACAGAGGATTTACTTTTCCTCTTTCTTTAATTTAGATATTTACACTGCGTCATTAGATACAATGACTATTACGCTCAAGTGTAACTCTGTTTTATGAGCATATGAACCATAACTGTGAAAACATTCGTTCATAAACATTAGTATCCATTGTTATACCTTTTCCATTTTTAAATCTATTAAAATTCTCCTAGCATTTAAAATGCTCGTCACGACGATACACATACGTATACTTTCAATAGTACATAAAACATATTGCGGAATCAAAAGCGAAAAAATTGCCATCATCTGCTTTTTTAAAGGCTGAAAGGCCTAACAACACATTGAGTACACCAACACATCTAGATTAATAATTTTAGTACTACCACCATAATCAATAGTTACCTCCACCACTATCAACAGCAAAGCATTAATAAAGTAATAATTATAATAAAAAAAAACTGATGATTTTTAATAACTTCTAAATCTTTGATAAAAGAATGAATATTTAGATTTAAATAAAAGTTATGGAAGCAAATGCTCAGTGAATCAATTTGACAAGAAGTAAACAGAAATACATAGGTAAGTAATGAAATATTTGACATGAAACAGTAAAATTATTTGATAGAAGACGAGCATAAAGTACAATGATTGTTGAATACATACGAGCACTGAATACATCTTTACTCAATATGCTCAACTTCGTGAGAAGGTATTATGTATTTTTTTTAACAAAAAAACTGACCATATGCTTACATACTCAAGTACACGAGTACATGAAAGGGAAATGTGAAGCAAACGTGATACAAAATATGAAATTGCGTTCTCAAATGACAATGATTAAAAATGATGTTAAATTTTTACGTCTTCACTAACGAGCAGAAAGCATGTTAAGAAGAGACCTATGTGCACTTCGATGGGGCAAATTCTGTTCAAAAATATATCAAAACAGTACTAAGTAATGGAGGGCCACAGATGTTTATGATTTTTTAAAGTTTTGAAATAGGCGTCCGCACTAGATGATACATTTGGAAAATTTTTATTACATATGAATATCATTCATCATTCATTCATATTCATATTTTATATATTAAAAGAATTTTGAAAAAACCTTAGGACAGTTCGCTAGAGCCTCCCAATGAACCGATTTTGATGATTTTTTTTTTTTAAGTTTTCTTATGACACTTAGATGTGTCATCAAGAAAAAAAAATGACATTTCAAGTGAAAATATCGAGAAAAAAAAAACGAATTTTCGATGTTTCTTCTATAAAACGCGCACGTATAACGCGCGTTGCCGCAGTAACAGCGGCTACATACACACTACTACACTATTGGTTGTGGGCGCCGCGTTCCTGTTGGCTGCCGGACCGCGTCAGTTTATCTGGTAACGAGTTCGAACGCGCATTTGCGTTCTGTTCCTCTTACTGTTCGAACTTGGTACATATTTTATACTATACGGTGCGAACAACTGATTTTTGCACGCCTCAGCGTGAACTTCCCTGCTTTTAAATTGAATATAATTTTTTTTCATTTCTTTTGATTTTTTATAAGATAGTAAATGATAAAAATTATCATAATGTTATTTCCTTATTATCAATTGACTTCAATCAATTTTATCAAGAATCAGTGTTGCCAAGTGAACTAGAGTAATTAATCAAAAGTTGAATAAAGTACATAATTTTGATAAAAATATCGTTTAGAATGGTTGGAAAATGAAATAAACGAGTTTTTATTTCTTAATTCAACGAAAAACAACGAGAGAAATTGAGTTATTTGAAGTTTTTTTTATTTTAATTTTTTTTTTCAACATGGGAATTTGATGCTGAGAGGTGCAAAGATCAGTTGGCCCCACGGTATACCGGGTGACTACTTGATTCGAGCACCCAAGCGAAAAAATTCAAAACATAATATATGCATTTTTGACTACAAAAGTATAAATTAAAATTTTGCATTTCATTGATGAACGCTTTTAAGCATTAAATAAATATTATATATGCTATTTATTCTTGCTAACATCATTCAAATATATAATTTATTTCTATTAGGGAACGATTTTTGCGCTTCGGGTGCTCGAATCAAGTAGTCAGCCGGTATATCATATATATTAGAAGAATTTGGTGAAAAAACGTAAGTACAATCGCACAGCCTCTCCCAATGAACCCATTTTAATGATATTTTTTAATCGACATCTTCTCACCCTTACATATGTCATGAAGTATAAAAATTTTTTTGTGGCTCATGGAGTCATGAAAATTCAAATTTCATGCCATTTTTTTTGTAGGTTTTTTGGACTTATTTGGACTTATTGCAAAAACTAAAAAAGCTACGATGTGGTTAATATCTCAATAGAAAGAGCTTGAAATTTAGAACAATAACGCCGCTAAAAATTTTTTGTTTTCGTTCGCATTTTCATCGAAAAAAAAAAATATACATGTCCAAGTATTTCAACACAAAATACAGTACAGAAAAACGCAAATGTATATTATATTAATTGAAAAGAGAAATAAGAAAAATGGTTTTTCTTATGATTTTTGAATTCTACGCGAAATTCTAACTCACTTTGACAGATCGCAAGGTTACTTTTTGAAGAAGTTGAAGAAACGCATTCAGTGAATTTACATGGCCTCCTTGAAGGTCAAAAAAAAGGGTTTTTAGGTCCCAGCCTCCCATTGCGACCGCGAGCATCGCTAAAATTACCATATTTCCTAATGCCCAACCTATATCTACCTACTGCCAGCTGAATTTTTTGGTCCGCAAAAAACCCCGCAGATTGAACACTTTTTCGAGATGGGCTGTAGACTACGACGTGCGGGGAGCGGTGTTGGGGTTGTTGAACATCGGTTAGCAGCCTTTTGGGTGGAAGTTACGTAAGGTAGCAATCATGACTATCGCTATAGTACACATAATATACGCATGAAAACTTCGTAAGGAGTTCATTTTAAATTATGTACTTGATGAAAATCGCTTCAGCTGTCAAGTTTATTAAGTTGCCCAATATTAGTTTAATCACTGTAAAAGTATTTTTGTAGTAAAAAAATATTTTTTTTCATTCTTTTCATCTCCTTTCTTATCTCTGCCGAATTTGATACAAGTGCATCATAAAGAAAGGCACCGACTTCAACGTACAATATTTCCAAAAACAAATATTCCATATTTGATATAAAACACAAGTGCTCACATAATTCTATTTAATATTATTTAAAATTTATATCGCATGTATGTATTAAGTACCATGTACCATATACATGAGCATGAAGTCGTAACTTTCAACCTGAAAATCTAGGAACAAGTTCATCATAAATTTCCCATTTAAATGCAGTTAATATAATAACAAAGCAAACCTGGATTAGATGGATTGACAAGGACTGGAGCTGGCGAAACTAATCTCATGGCTGGACCGTTGCTTATGCCCCTCATGACGATAGAACCATTTTGGTCATAGTAAGCTGGTATAACGTAAGGACTTGGCTGAACAGCTGCGGCTGCCAGATTGTTGGCATTTTCAGTCGCAGCTGAAGATGGTGTTAAAGGTCTTCTTTGTTGGGTATTTGTGGCAGCTCCTTGTTGAATAATATTAGCTGGATATACTCCCCATGGAACTCCATAATACTGGGGCAACACAGTAGCACCTGTAAAATCAAACTTAATATCAGATAAATGAACAGAAACAATTCACCACTAATCACACTCGATATTACAAGAAGGTCACAGCCATTTAAAGGGCGCTTTTTTCTTCAATTTTCCAATAAATTCGCTATTAAGATCACATCGCTGAACTTTAAAAACAAAAGGAAAACAACAAAATGAGCAGAACCTACTGAAACGATTCAAAATTTTTCTAATGCGACAAGTTTAACGAAGTTTTTGACTTCATAAATATAAATATTGTTCAAAAGATTGATGAATTTTAATTTCAGGAGATGTAACCATACAGGTTCAAGCAGTATGTGATCACCAGAATAAAATTTTACACCTTTCGATTGGTTATCTTTGTAGTGTGCACGATGCAAGAGCATTTAGATGTTCCACCCTACCTAATCAATTGGAACAGACTCCTAATGGTAACAGTAGTAGTTCTACTTATCATGATGAAATAAGCCACAATTTCTGTACTAACCCTCTGATGGCAAACATAAAAGTAATTTAAATTAGAAAATAAAAATTGTGCTCGGGGAAATGCAGAATTTCATAACAAAAAATTGCATAATATCAACATTGAAGGGCCAGCATACAAAGGATAAAAAAGAACAATTTTTGAAAATTTATAGCTCCTTCAATATTGAAGATAGGCAATTTGTCCTTCTATGTTTTTTTTCTTGCAAATCGTTCGAACTATAACATAGCATTGTTTTATTTCAATTTTTTGCGACCTGAAAAATCCAATAAATAATTTACATAAAAATTCAGAAATAAATCTACTCTTTCAAAAATTGATATATGCAAGCAACACAGATGCCCAAATTGAAGGAAGTGTGACAACGTTCAACTATAAAGGGTGCACAAGGATAAGTAACCGGTTACGCCGGAGCGCAGCGAGGTTGTATTACCGATGGGTGAAATTCACCCATGTGTGCCAGCTAAGGGCTAATAATACTCTTTCCTCACAGATTTTCGATCACTTGATGATTCTGCCTACCTATGCGCACGGAATCTACAAACGCCTTATAAAGATAATGGAAGACTTACAGCTGCTCAGAAGCATTTTAATTACACTCTTACTGCCTCGCGAGTTATGACAGAGCACACCTTGCGAATAATAAAACAAAGATTCAGACAAATGTATCATACTAAATTGAAGGGGACTACAACTCTGTGCCATCTAATTAGAGCTTGTTTTGTTTTACATAACATTTGTAAAACTACTGATAGGAATACCTCGAGTATTCATCCTTTTCAACGAGATAATAATATACATCTTGAATCTGATGACAATGAGAACGATGATAAGCAGACTGGTAAAACTATTCGAGATGAAATATGCGATCAATTATGGTGTAGAAAACAAGGTCTACCCTTAGCTTTTCTACTTCAGAAATTTATATTCATATACTTGGTAGAATTTTTTTCTAAGTACCTAGTTTTCTAGTTATTTATTCACTTATGTAGATGATGCGACATTTATATGTAATTTAAGACTGATGTAGATTTAATAACACAAAAAAGCATTTGAATGAAAATAAATGATCAGTAAACATAAATAGAGCGATATAGAGCGATTTCTGATGACGTATGAACGATGAACGAAAAGAATAGTCCGGAATTAACGCGGAAACGACGCGCTTTGTTTACAAAAATTATCAATATTATATGCTCGTATCTCAGAAACTAGGAAATATTTTGGAAATTGGTTTAAAGATTCTGAAAGTAGAAAGTTGAAACTTTCTAAAGATAAGAATTTTATTGAAATTTATATTTTTCATGACACCATAAAATCATTACAATATAACCAATTTTTGCGTTTTGATTAATTTGCTTAGAGGGCTTCAAAATGGGAGTAAAAATGAAATGTTAACATTTTCACTCTGATATCTCTAAACCAGACCTTTTAACAAATATTTCAAGACCCCATTCATGGAAATCGACCAAGGCGTTACGGAGAAAAATTATTCGAAATCAATACTAGCGTTTTCAACAAAAACAGATGAGCGTTTCATGAACTTTCGGACGAAAACATTAAAGGTTTAAATTGGTGTCAAATTACAAGATTTTTGGCTTTGAATCTGAATATGTACGTCTGCCAGCTCTAAAGTGATGCCAAAGGCAGGCAGATGGGGTTAAAGAAGGAAAAAACGTGCAAAAATTATGTATTTTTTGATAATATTCACATTAAAATCACGTAATTGGTTGCAATGGGTTCAATAAATGTTTCTAAGTAATACCCACAAACAACGATAACTTTTCAAATTCAAAATTTTACAAAATTTCCACAGTTGAGGTACGGTGAAGCGTAGGAGAACATCTACAAATCACGCACATGGGCATGCGAAACATCGAAGTATATGTTTTCTACATCGTGGAACTCGAGTATGACAATATTTTTCACATTGCTTTTACACATACACATGGTGTCTACTAAATAACAAAATCGAAATTTCGTACCTTTCTCGTACTTTTTACAGGTTCTAATTTTTTTTTTTCGCACCAACAAATTTATTATTCCCTTTCCAACTACTCTCAAAGAAGATAGATGGTATTTCGTACTACATTACAAATAGATATGCTACTAATAATCCGAAACCCATGCAAAAATTCGCCAAACAACTCTTGGGTATGCAACTCGCAAAGAAATTATTTCTAACATGGTAAAACAATCCAAGGCCGTTTCGGGTCTCGCATTGATATCACCATATTGAACATTGGGACTGCCTTTACCGCGGTAAACCTCTACATACATATATAAATATAATTTTAGTCATAGTAGTTACCGTTCCCACAGTTGAGGTACGGTGAAGCGTAGGAGAACATCTACAAATCACGCACATGGGCATGCGAAACATCGAAGTATATGTTTTCTACATCGCGGAACTCGAGTATGACAATATTTTTCACATTGCTTTTACACATACACATGGTATCTACTAAATAACAAAATCGAAATTTCGTACCTTTCTCGTACTTTTTACAGGTTCTAATTTTTTTTTTCGCACCAACAAATTTATTATTCCCTTTCCAACTACTCTCAAAGAAGATAGATGGTATTTCGTACTACATTACAAATAGATATGCTACTAATAATCCGAAACCCATGCAAAAATTCGCCAAACAACTCTTGGGTATGTAACTCGCAAAGAAATTATTTCTAACATGGTAAAACAATCCAAGGCCGTTTCGGGTCTCGCATTGATATCACCATATCGAACATTGGGACTGCCTTTACCGCGGTAAACCTCTACATACATATATAGATATAATTTTAGTCATAGTAGTTACCGTTTTAAGCATACGAAGTCATTGTGGTGCCCGTTTTTAACGCTGTGGTACTCAAAACGGGCGACACAAGGTTTTTAAGCTAAGAACTATCAGAAAATGATCGTCTCACCCCACTGGTCTACAGCTGAAGTTTTAGGGGTGGGCATCACAATGACTATATTTATATATTAGAAATTAAACCCCTCATAAATACTGAAGTTTATGGTATATTTACCTTGTGGTGCCTGATATGGAATCCTCATAAAACACTTTCCTTGTAGTCCCCGGCATATGGCTGGGGGTCTCATACTTCAAAATATGCATGGACACCACAAGATACTAAATACGTATATTCATATATATATATTATAGGTATGGTAAGGTCAACTCAGGTCCGATCTTGGAAATACTGCTATCCTTTCGAGACCCGACCCTACGCTGGGAAGCCTGTGATATGGTGCTATTTTGGAGAGACTCACGTGGGCCTGACCAGGATAGTAATAAATCTGAAGCGTATTGTAAAGAACCTTTGCACATCATTTGTATACATGAATTTTGAATTTTTCCTACCCCTCTAAGGCTTCCTAATATGCTATGTTGAAATGGTTTCCAAAAAGCTCACGCAGGCCTCTCTAGCTCTTTAAAAAAAAAAACGGGTCTGGGAAGGTTTGTTTCGTATCTACGGTCCAGGGCCTCACAAGGATAGTAACATAAATACACGCATACCTACACACGGATTTATCTATGGTTAAAGTGGCATCAGTTTGCACATTTCTTAGAAGTGCATCTGATGTCACATTAACGACACCACGATGGTGAACGGAATGTATTATTTTATGGGTTTCCTTGGAAACGAATTTTTAAAGTGAGGCCACTTCACCTATAATATAAAAAAAATGAAGCTACTACCAGCGTAAGACCGAAAAAAAATTTTGTATAAAAAATACAATATAAGTGGTAAAGTACCATCACTCAAACAACCACACCAATGACGTCATGACACATAGCTGAATTGATGAGCAATGTGATGGTAAGGGGCATGAAAAAAGATTTCACTTTACAGATAGACGACCAAAATGATGCCACTTCATCCATAAATCCATAAATCCATATATTAAGATTGCGGCGAATATCTATTTATATACATATATTTTTTTAACTGGAGTAATAAATTTACTTACCCGCGATAACATATGGCTCCTGAGGATTAATAATGTATGGTGTAGGTGGTGCAGTAGCGAATGTCGTCGGTGCCAAGCCAGCGGCGGCAGCCGCCAATTGCTGTTGTTGAAGATATTGCTGCTGCTGTAATAACTGCAACTGGGCTGGCGTATTGGCGGCAGCAGCTGCTGATAACGCAGCCGCTGCAGCTACCTGTTGCTGTTGCTGTTGCTGTTGTTGGGAACGAAATAATTGCTGAAAATGCAACAATACGTATTTGATTAGAAATGCTGTAGCGTATATTATTGAACTAGTATCGTACTGAAATATTGGGAAAACCCGGTGCTTGGGATAGCGTTGCTCTGGCTGGCACTATCTCGTATCTCATAAGCTTGCCAGATCCGTTTCGACATTCGCATAGTAAAGAGCGATGGTTTTTTTTATTTTTTTATACATCGATTATAATTTAATAATATGCAGTTCTAAGTTTTTCGTCAGACCTAGCCGCCCTTCGGGTCGGAGGGGCTGCAGTGATTCAAATTCAAAATATTTTTTTTTTTTTTTTTTTTTTTTGTTAATATATATGAAATGCTGCAGCATTAAAATAAAAATTCCGAGTTTTTCGCTAAGTTTTGTGGCGTTATTTCATTGAAAAGTGGCTGCGAACAAGAAACACATACTACAATGCAACCATTCGTAGATAGAAAAACTGCAAGTTTGATTTCGATGAATTTCTAACAACTTCGCTTCCCTCATTTGGAAATAAATATTAAAGAATGCGAAGCTGACGATAAAAAAGGACATGAAACGATGTCAATTTCGGCTTCAAATAAATACCGCCATAGGTAATTAGACGATAAATGTAGTCGCGCCAAAGTTATACGAATTATACATATTGTGAGCGTTTTCATTTGACGGCATTTCATCGCAAAGCATGCCAAATGTACCTGCGATAATTCTTATCTGATTGATGAGGCACTTTCTCAACTAATTAATAATTATCAATTGAACGCATCTAAACTTGGCATCTTTTTTACGCATCCGACATAGTATATCGCTTCACTGATACTAAATGCCACTTGTTCAAAAATTTGGGTTTCGTACAGCACGAAGTAAACCTAAGCGAAAATGCATACATTAGCTTCCATTCTTTCATTTTCAACCATAAGCGCAACCTTGTAACAAAATCTTGATGGACCATATTACGCTACCTATACTAACAGATGCGTGCATTGTAAGAAATTTGAGGTTACGAGTACATCAGTCTAAACATAGAAAAATGTTTCAATTCATGAGATACAACGATGAGAGAAAATATGGCTGGACAAACAATATCTCCTACATACTTATATCATACAAGAATTTGATCAGAGAAAAGAAAATTTTTGTGATTCACCGAAATAAAGAAATTGATTGAATGTGTACAGCAAATAAGGTGATTTTGAGACATGAAATCATTTTGAGAAGCATGAATTTATTACTAGGACTCGAACGTTATGATTATGACACGTAACTAATCAATGATCAAGGTAGTGAGTCACCATTAATATTACAAACTCCATGTATCTTTGGGAACATGTTCCTACGTTAAATTTCTGTCACTCTATATCTGGAGCTGGAATCCTTTTTTGCTAATATCTTGGAAAGAATATAGCGGGACTGAAATACAAAATGATTTATTTTTCTAAAAGTTGTTGTAGTAGATTTGTTTACTTTTATATGAGTCATCTCGAAAAGCAAATCAGTAACGACAACTGATCTTTAATAGTGAAACATATTCAGAATTTTACGCTCTTTCGAATGAGCTACTTGTAAACTTTCCATCTATATTTTTTCTTGAGATACTTTCAAAAAACTAAGCAATAAGTCGAATTTATTTTTAGACTGGAGCTTATTCATAGAGAGCGGGGCGGTCGAGAGTGGAATTAAAGAGGAGCAAATGGATCCGGGCGCAGCGCTTTTCAAAGTGCCCGAACTTGACCCATTAACACATAGATCGAAATCGTAGGATTTGTGCCTGTAAAAATTCGTAAAAAAATCACAGCGTGCTCAAATTAGCTATTTTCACTCTCTTAGGACCTATTTGGATGAGGCACTTATCAATTCCTTGGATTTAGGTTGGCAAGTTGAACGTGAAATATATATAATTCTACTTTGAAATTTTATTGCCATCGATGTGAGTCTTAAGTTACTTATTTTAATAAAATTCATTCATTTTAGGACGCTCTCTCTGTTAGGGCCTCCGAAAGTCAAGTCGGATTCTAAGGCAATGTAAATTTGGGCACGCTGTGTTTTTTTTACAAATTTTTAACGTATATCTATGTATGTATGTATGTATAATACGTAAAATTTTAGTCATAGTGGTGCCCGTTTTAAGCATACGAAGTCATTGTGGTCCCTAAAAATTCAAATGGGAGATATTTAACCATCCACCATACTCTCTGACCTCGCCCCTTCAGATTTTCATATTTTCCCGAAGCTGAAAGGATTTTTAGGGGGTCAGAAGTTCAACAGCGACTTCTAACTCAAATGGGAGGAACGCATTAGTTGAAAAATTTGGATGGAACGGAATACTTCACGGGAATACAAAAGCTTGTATCACGTTTCAATAGATGTTTAAATTGAAGCGGCGATTACGTCGAGAAACAAAGAATTTTGTCAGGAATATCGTGGTATTTTTATCTTAATTAGGGACTGAGTTACAGAGGCGTGGCAATGACATAATAAAGTTGTATTCAAGTTTTGAAACTGCGTAAGTATTGTTTTTCGTTCAATTATCATGAAAGCTACCAATAAGTTATGTAGCATTTAGCTATTGTTAACAAATGGTAATTTTTATTTGATTCCACTTACGCCCATTTTCGATACACTTCCAGCACCGACTAGTTTCGAATGCTGGTCTCATTAAAAAAACAAACAAACAAAAGAAAAAGTTGAACTCAAAATTTGAAATTTTAATAAATGAAAAAAAAAAAAAAAAAAAAAAAGCGATCCAAAGAGGAAAACAATTGTTATGAACTAGCGAACGCATAAGTAAATTTCACTTTTTAATCATCTCTTATTTTAAAAAAGGCTTCCTATTAGCTCTAATACTCTAATCTGACTTGACGCAACCAATAGCACGCCAATTACCGTCATATTTACAAATCATACATATTATGTATTTTTGGTGGATATCGGAGAGTATGACGCACCAATTATGAATTTTATCAAAATCATTCGTAATCATTTTTTTTTTATTTGATCCTTGGCTTACCTTCGATTTTAGTCGTTGTTCGCGAAAAATAATATTTTAATAAAACAACCAATTAACATTTTTTCCAATTACGTCACTCAAACTCGCTTTAATGAAGTCTGTGAAAAATGAAAGTTATCAAACAAATCGAAAGATTCTAGGTATAAAAGTTCGAATTTTGTTGATTTTACTTTGCTTGTAGACCGATTTTAGGGTTCCTTCACACATCATTAATGCATAATTGTTCCTTTTTTCAATAACTGAAGACTCCAAACTAGAAAGCGGATGATTTTATTTCAACTTTACTTTCATGACTCTAAGAATTCTACGCAGCATTTCGAAGCTTAGATGATTTATTCTCTATCCACAGTTTCGGTGATTTAATAGTAATTTTATAAATAGAGCGAAGTAGTCCACCTTCTAAAGAAAAGTTGTCCACTTTTTAGCATGGTGTTGATTTTTCTACTAGAGAAACATATGCTTGAATACCCATCAAATAGCGGGAGTAAAACTCAAAAATTAAAAATACAAAAACTTCTCGTCCCGGGAGGAAAACAAAGCTATAAAAATATCCATACCTATGGTTTCCACCATAGCAGCAGTATAGAAGTTCAATTTATACGCAAAGCAACTACCGATAGACCGCCTTCGTAATGAAAAAGATATTCAAGCGCAACCATAACTATATATTAAACACCTATATTATTCAGGTACATATACTATCGAATTATGCAGATGGTCTTGATGCGTAGGGATTTATTTTAATTATAATGCATGTACGAAAAACTGCAATGCAGGTGACGTCACGTTATTTCACATTCGCTAGTCTTTAATAACTCATCACCTGCGAAGGACCAGTGACTATGCCTTCAAAATTTCGATTCGAATTACTACACCAAACGAGAAAGCGTTAACTAACGTAAAATCTGGGTAAGTCTCGTTCGATCGACTCGAAACACACGGATACAGTAGCACACTTTTTTTTTTTGAAAAGTCAACTTCGCTCCATTGAAAACCAAGCAATTCCAACACCTTAGGCCTAGCCTTGCTAAAATTTGCAAGGAAGAATTTGCGACACCACGTGAATATATCGTTTATGAGCGCACTCTGCACAATACACGTACCACGACTTACATTCGTTCAATGGTAACTTTTTGTAGCAACACTCAAAATGATATGCGTAAACTTATTAGGAGTGAAGAATACTCGTTCGTACAAGGTAATTTCGTTAATTGGTTCACAACATTCGATTTTTTTTAAAGAATAGCTATAGTGTTATTTAACATGGAAAAAACTTCATGCAATACACATTATACGTACTACTACATCGTACACAATAGAAATTATTAGGATGACGGGCACCTTTCATTTGTCATTATTCAATTACGCTGATTCAAACCACACCCTACGATTAAAAAAGAAAGGAAGAAGGAAAGAATGAAAGAAAAGGTATTTTAAATCGAATTTCTCTCGATTTATTTTAGTTTCGACACTTCCTTGCTTCTCTTTTGCGAAGAATGATGCTCCCTACTTGCATTTATTTTTCACGGTGGTCAAACAGTAAGGAAATCGAAAATTCTTGACATTTTAGTCAATATCAATCTATCTAAATCATCATCCATCGATTCCATTCCAAAACTAGCAAAAAAAGCATCTTCATGTTTTCTTGTCAGGCCAAATTTAATCATGTTATTTTTGGATAATCCGATCAAAGTTGAATTGCTTTCTGCAATTAAATTTTGTGATACCGCGTGATAACCACAATATATGTTTTAAGATCTCGTCAAAAAAGAGAAGCCATAACAGTACATGTGAAGCGCGCGCTTCAATGAATTTTTCTATTCATAAAAAAATAAAAGAAAAAAAAACATATTTCATGCAAAGTTTTGTTCAATAATGAAATTCATGCGAATGGTGGGACCCAAAGAGGCAACCTTCTTCTATAAATCTGAACCTATTATATTATGGACATTTAAAACAAGAACAATAAAATAATTGAGGTACAAAAATTTAAATTAAAAGAACTGAGAAATTAAAAAAAATTAACTATCATTAATGCATAGACAAACCACAATAAATTATTTAATTTTTTTCAGTTATCAAACAAAAAAAAAAAAATGAATCAAGATAGTAATTACTTCATAACTATCCTGTCGATCCTTCATTATTTTTTGTAGACATAGAAGAGCCAGCATATAATTTTTTTCCATATCCGCGCATAAAAATCGCTGAAAATTTGGTGAGAGACTCTTGGAAGAAACAAGCAAAACTTTTCTTTTTCCGATTCACCTTCAAATTTTGGGAAAACATTGAGGATAAGCGAATCTTCAAAATTTTCGTTCGTGATTCCATATGAAAGAGTGAGTTGAGGACTCTAGCATTTCTAAATTTCAACTTGCCCGAAAAGCTCAAACGTTAAAAGTACGATTACTTGAGGTCTAAAATCCAATTCTTTGAATTTGTGTCAAAAATGATTCAAAATAACGAATGGTAAAAATTTGAGGAAGGCTTGAGAATCCTCAAATACTTCAATATGACCGTTGAGCATGAGAACGATATTATGTACTAAATTCATCTTTACATGTGATGCTCAAGAAGAGAAGAAGGTGGTTGTGCGGTAAATGAAAGGTCGAAAAATTTCAATTATGATGTCACATGATTTCACAAATGAGTTCCAATGACTAACATATGTATTCAAGTTCCAATTTCTTAATTGAATTCAAAGGCGAGTTACAACAAAAAAACAGCTTTTAGAAGAAAATCCAAGTGTGCAAATTTCGTAACTCGTTTTTATATTTCAACACCGAAAGAATGTGCCAACAAAGTTGGAATTTTGTATGAGTGGTTTTCGCACTCCCAAATAGTTGAAATTTGATAAATATGGGTTCATGCGATCCTTGGACTCAAGAAGTACTATACGTATAATTATATGTACTTGATTAAAATGTTTATAGGTGGTTTTGGAAGCATAAGAGAGAGTTTTCAGACCCGACACCAGGTATAGCCTGTGAGCATAGAAGAATTAGCCCACATTAATCGCAAAATTGAACAAGCTACAATTCAAAATTCAACTCCACTGGGTAATAGAGTATGGCTGCTCACGTTTTTTGCCCTATGTCGGATAAAAAAGAGAAAATCGAAAATTAAATAAGTTCGCATACTAGGAGTATGAAATTCAAATATTAAATAATTCACGTTTATGAAAACGTAGACTGGAACAGGCAATAATTACAAAACCTAGTTTTTGAAAATTTTCCAAAAAAATAAAGAACAGTTTTTCGTTGAGAATTTAAAAAAGTGATTGATGGTAAATTTTAATCATGGAGAGAAAGAAAGAGAAAGAGTGAGAGAGAGAAAGAAATGCAACGATACGCATTCCCAATATCTGTCACTTTACGATTCAATTAATTTACCTATATTATAAAATATCTTATATACTTACACCTTATTGGGAGCTATAAAAATAAACTCTTCATACGGCTGATACATAATAAAGAATAGAAGGGCTACAAGGAAAAAGTGAAAAACAAGTCACGCATAAAAAGTAGGTATGAAAGTTGAACGTGCGCCCGCCGCTTCATACTAATGAAACAACTCAGTCGTAAATGTATCAAGTTTAACTAAGCCTTTTAAATTCACGTAATCTTATTCGAAGTAAAGTAAAATCGAAAGAATGGATGCACTTTATGTATTTTGTATTATGTTGGCAAACATTTCCATGAATAATGATAGGTTTTTGACGTTTATCGAAAAACTGAGAGGCTGGATGCAATGAAATAGTGAAACAAGAATTACTACACTTTTCTCAAAATACTATGGGAGTTTTGTACCATTACCATCATTGAAATTTCTTAATAGCGAATGAAATTACTCCAACCACATATATCATATACATAAAGCTGCAAGCAAAAGAAGTTCAGCAATTCATCATTCCGTCCCGACTGCAGCTAGAAAGTTGTTGTTGTTTTTTTTTTTTTTTTTTTTTTTTTTTTAATCGAAAGGTATTGAGTGGTAGATGATGCTAAAATTATAGCGAAGAGCCCATTTTGATTTTGAATTCCGTAAGTTTGAAAGGAAGGTGCTAAAATCGAGATATCGAAATTTAAAATTTGAATATTTTGCGTCCCATAGAACGAGAGTTATGCCCCAAAAACCAAAATTTGTGGATTTTATGAACCTCTAACCAAATTTTTGAAATAACTGAATTTCAACCACAATATCTTTTTCCGTGTACTATCTTCTCTATCTGGACCAATATTAATAAAAAAAAAATTAACAGACGTTTCTTGAATTTTCCTTATGAGTGCATCTGAATATTTCAAATTTCAAGTGAAACGGATAAGTAGTATTTGAGAATCAAAGTTGTACGAGAATGATCATTTGGCAGGCAAACCAGTATGCAATCGTGAATGTAGAATAGACCTTTCAAGTAGGAAAAAGAATTTTTTCTAGTCTAAGCACACCACCTGAGGGGTATAGGAGCCAAAAAACGCTTGGGGCCAAAATCACCCCTCATTCGGGTATACCCTTTTAGAAAATCCGCTGCTAATATCTCGAAGGTGAATTTTATCAGCAAGCAATAAAAACATCGAACAAATTAATGAAATAATATTAAAACAAAAAAATCGCAGTTGAAGAAATAATTTCGTACAACGTCGACAAAGCACTTACTGATAAAAGTAACAATTCAGATAATCAGCACATTGCAGCATCTCACAAAAACTAAAAAACACTGAGAATGTCGTGATTTTAATGGAGGCCTGAGCAGGCTCTCAAAAAGCGAAGAACGAGCCAGGGGTGGTGCCTTTTATCACATAACTAAACATACGATGCGGTGTGTCCAAGTGATCATTCATTAAATTTCTTTAAATGAATGATTTTCATTTTTTCTTTCTTTCTTTCTTCCTTTTTTTTCCTTTCGAACTTAAAATAAAATTTTTGGATTTCAATGCAAAATTAGACTAAACATTTTCCCTACCTAAATTTCTAAATTTTATGATAAACGTTGGAAGAAAAGAAAAACAGTTTTTAATTTCGTCTCAAAGAGTAGATAGTGTAAAAATCACTTATGCACACCTTGTACGCAGTATAGCAAACACAATGTATAAGCACACGTAGAAGTCAAGATAACAGAGTTTTTTAACATTCAGTTCTTTTGAAATGGTTGTATTCATTTGTCCCTTTATTTTTTATCTTCTGCCCTTCCTTTTTTTTTTTTTTTTCGTCAAAAAATATTTAACAGTTTATAGAATGATGAAGTTAACGCTGCACTGTATAACCTCAAAGGTATACAATACATACATCAGAAAGAAACAATACTATGATTGCAATCAAAAATCAAGAAATATTTTAATAAAAACTCGACACATTCGACATTCATCCTACTACCAAACTGCTTAGTCATAGCAATAAAATTTTCATTCGAACACACAAGAAAACAAATTAATATACTTTGCTCCGCAGCACCAACCCCCTGCTCACGCCCTCGCTTCGCTCAGCCTACTCGCTTCACTCCAGCTGTTTGCTGTCTCCGTCACTTATTTTCTGTACTGCATTTTATAATACCACCTTAAAAATAATATTTGCCGTCTGACGACCCTTGGACTTTACCTCAACCTTTATTTTTGCGAAAAACATTTCACTCAGGAGCTTGCAACGTACAGCTGCCTATGACTAAAAGCAGGATCTGGCAAATAAATTCTGACCCGATCTAACGTATGGCCTTGAGCTTTATTCGTGGTCATACAAAATGCTAGCCGAATATAAAATGCCTACGCTTAAAGACGAAGAGAAAAATGGCATCAGATGGGGTCAAGTTGATTCTCAATATGGAAACTGTCTTGCCAAACATCACTTCGGTTATCATTTCCAAAAGTAAGCTCTTTTCCTACATTTTTCTCACTACCAAACTTGTTTCCTTTAACAATCCTTTCTTTGTATTTATATTTCTCAACAACATTACAATGCAATCCTCCTGCAAACAAAGTAAATGTGGTGGTAAGGCACTAACGTTAAGCGGTTCTTTCCAATTATTAACTTAATCAAGCAATCATACAGAAACATTCATAAAAATATGAAATAAACAGATATCAAGGTATAGAAATTGGTTTCGTAATATAGGTATCTAAAGAGAAAATCACAATCAATTAAATTCCGTAAGTTGGAAAGGATGCAGTGTGTAAGACAACTGAGCTACCAATCAGTACAAACATTACACCTGCATTAAACCACCCCGCTTCGCTAGAATATATCTTCACTCAAACGTAACGCGTTCGCTTCGCAACGAAAATCTACTTCATCTTACCCCTTAACTGGTTACCGCTTCGAAATGTCTATGAAAGTCGTCTTTTTTTTTTTGAAGTTGTTTTTCGCTACAAACCATTTACGCATTACGGCCGTCATATGCCCAAAATTTCAGCACATTCCTTTCAGCGCTACGGACTTGATGCGATGACAAAAAAACGACCACTTTAAATTATAGTATGGAAAGAAAAAAAAAGAAAAGAAGAGTTGCGAACGTACATACTATTAAATACATGTATAAGGTACAAGATTGATTACTACTTTTTTTTAATTGTTTGAATAGTTGGCAAAAATTCACTCATTACATCTAATTTGGGAACTCTCTTCAAGATATCGAATCGTTTTCGACGAAATCTTGAAACCGTATGCTTGAGGCAGATCGTTTGTACACTATTCATTTCTTGTTATTCAAGAGCTCGATTAGGGGATCAGAACGTATCTGATGAAAGCACCGAATTTCAAGAATCACATTTTCGAGAATATTGCGTTATTTAGGTTTGTACTCGTACGAGTAAATCCAATCAGTACTGTAATAGACTATGGACAAATAACAACATTTGATAGAAAACATCAAGAAATGAATGTCCCATTTTTTCTCCTGATATCTTGGTCAAAGATTTGGTGAGTCGTAATACGAGTAATAACTCTTAAGTGAGAAGAAGAATAAGAATGTGCATAACTTATGCGAGACATGCTCGTATATTGCGATAAAATAACAACCTGACAATAATGCAACGTGTTCTTTATTACAAATTGGTATATAGTTAGAAGTACTCGTACATAAGCATGATGCACTAGGTATAGGCGGCTTGGCTCCGTTATACTGGCACACAAACCTTCCTCATTCGTGAATAAGTGGACACGAACAATAACTCTATTTCGAGCGTAATTTTCTTGGCTGCCATTAAACACCGTTAGTTATGTTACTAGCTTGGCTAGTTAACCTGATGCCGCTATGTACGTAGAGGCGATTCAACCTACAATACGAAAAGAAACTACGCGAATTCACGCGTTCAACCGGTTAGTTTATAAACGGTACAGACGACGCGCAAACGAAGTCTTTTTATCGCGTGTATTACTTCCTACTATCCATCATCACAACCATGCGAGATACGAAACACGAATAGGTGTACTCAATGCTCGTAGTTGAATATGATATTGCGACTCATCTGAGGCGAATCAAAATTAAGATATCTCCAAATTTAGGTTTTCTAAATACGTAGTAAATATTCAATTGGGAAACACTTGTTAATAATCAAGGCAAAGTTTACTGAGCTTAAAAAAAGGAAAAATACTGGGGAATTTACATTGCGCGCTGACCCGCCAATAAGGTTTAGATATCAACCTAGAGTTCATGTAGTACTCGACAAAACTGCTTGATTTATGCGCGAAAGATATACATTTATTATAAATAAGAAGGGAAAAAATTTAAGAAAGAAAAGAAAAATACAATATTTAAATCATATACATAAATAACTGTATCTTCGAACGTCCATTTCTTTTCAACAGCAGAGACTCCTCTCTAAAAATCGTTCACAAACGTGTACTTGGAAGAACAGTCCTTGAATGTACGAATCTAAAACTGCCATCAGATTGGAAATCTAATATACCACAAAATTAAAGCCCCAAAAAATGGAAAGTATTTACAGTCCTAATTCTCTTTAGAATTGAAACTATATTAAAAAGTTTGTTGTAACCTTCCTTCGCATGAATCAAGACCTGTCAGGTCCTTATGTTTATCGCAGCGGTCATGGGATGGAGTTAAGTGAAATTTTTCTTAAGCGCAAAAATTATAACTTTTTTAACATACTTGTTATGTTTCAAGGGACAAAAATCTAGGATAAGGGGAGGAATGATATTATTTGATGAAAGCGCATCATTTGAAGAATCGATTGTCGATGGTATTTTTTTTTTACCTAGGTATATTTTTTCAATAAGTACCATGTTCATTGTTCGTATTTAAATTAAAGTTTTTATACTTGTAATCAAATACATCATATAAAATAAAGAGCTGTACACAAGTGTAAATCTCGCTATCTTCTTGCGATCTTTTTTAACACTTTTGTTTTCAGAGATTCCAGCAGGTTGAATGTTAAAAGTGATATCAAATTTGAATTCAGCAACTTCGAGAACGTATAAATCCCCAATATCAATAATGCTATAGCGTTACATTTGAAACCCAATTTTTCAATATCTTAGGTTTTTGGGGCTCTTCCAAAGATTGAATTGAAAAAACTAATATCGAATTTGGATTCAGTCTTTGGAAGAGCCCCAAAAACTTAAGATATTGAAAAATTGGGTTTCAAATGTAACGCTATAGCATTATTGATATTGGGGATTTATACGTTCTCGAAGTTGCTGAATTCAAATTTGATATCACTTTTAACATTCAACCTGCTGGAATCTCTGAAAACAAAAGTGTTAAAAAAGATCGCAAGAAGATAGCGAGATTTACACTTGTGTACAGCTCTTTATTTTATATGATGTATTTGATTACAAGTATAAAAACTTTAATTTACATACGAACAATGAACATGGTACTTATTAAAAAAATATACCTAGGTAAAAAAAAAATACCATCGACAATTCACTGTTTGAGCTGATACTGAGTTCTGGACCTGGCTACTCTACGTATATACTTGACTTATTTTTACTTTTCATTTTTATATTTTGTTATATGCATAGCTACTTACAGTTATTGTTCACCCATCTGTATTAAATGAACAAAGTTTGATCTCAAAACTGCTCTCTACACCGTGCGTTCGATTGAACCTCATACAGTCTATGTACCAAATTCCTTTTTATGATAATTCAAAATACTTTCATACTACATCACTGGCTATAAACGCGTTGTGATTGGTTGTCAAAATAGAAATCAGTATAACTAACATGTTATATCTATTTGATTGTTCATTAGATGGGATTTGGCGCTTTGCCTGTATGGGTTTCAATAGGACGTATGGTATATATTTCCTTTCAATCGTGTTTTTTTTTTTTTTTTTTTTCCGCCCAAGAATCTTATAAATAAAACACTTATGCACGGAAATCCCAACATTCGTTAGATTTTGTAATAATTATTAGTCAACTTGCCGCGTTCGATATGGCAAAGCGGCGATGTTAATATATGAGTATCATAATTTTGACTCGTCCATCCACCTTTCAAGAACAATTCTTTAATGAACAATTTCATCCATAATTTCAGAAGTATAGGTAGCCACGGTTCTTAAGAAGAAATTTCTACTGTATAAAAAAAAAATGGACGTACCAAAATGCACCGACGTAATGAATGTATGGTTGTATGTCACTATAGCCACTAAAGTACATATATCATTTTGTGTTTCATTCACTCGCCTATTCATCTATTCATAAGACGATCCTATCGTAAAGATAAGGTTTTGTGCAGCTTATCATTTTTACTCTTTTTCATTACATGTTTTGCCTAAAGCAATTCGGTGATTTCCACAAATTTACACGATTTACAAATTCACAGTTTGATTTTATGAATACGCCTTCTTTTAATTTTTCGATAAAAATGTTGATGAAACAATGTACCATTTAATTGTACAATTACATTTAGTTGAATTTCTAAAATTCACAATGACGGCGAAACTAAGAAACAAAAATTGTAACCAACCACATAATCTGCGACCTATATCACTACAATTATCATTCTTTATTTCAGAGATTACGAAACTTGAAATTTTGAAATAAAAATTCATCTTTTCAACAAATAAATAAATAAATTAATTAATTATTTTATATTGTAAATGTACAAACATAGCCCACTAACATACGTATGCTTACAAAAAAAATAAATTAGGACTGAATTTGGTATGTTTGGTGAAATGTTTAACAGGCATGAATACATGTAGACATGTCAACTGATTCACAAAGAATGAAAACTGTGCACAACTACTTTCATAAATTAAGAAAAATCTTTGAAAATCTCATTTTCCAAAATATGAAGTA
This sequence comes from Phenacoccus solenopsis, assembly GCA_009761765.1. Lineage (NCBI taxonomy): Eukaryota > Metazoa > Arthropoda > Insecta > Hemiptera > Pseudococcidae > Phenacoccus > Phenacoccus solenopsis. The sequence goes on along the minus strand of CM019755.1, from coordinate 663,509 downwards.
AAAATTTTCGTTTCTTCTTTTTTGATTAAATTGAGATATATATTAAACAGTTGACCTCATAACTGTAAAGCATAGCGGGGGAAAACAAAAAACTTATTAAATCTGACATGTCGAACTTGTCGATATAAATTAACACATCTAAAAGAAAAAAGGTTTCCCCAATTTAATGTTCATCAACTTGACAAACCTATTCTATGAAATGCAAGAGGGATAAATGCGTTCTATTAATTTAGGAATTTTTCCTTATTCCTCCTTTTCTCCATTTACTAATCGATATAAGTTTAACAATAGCCGGCTTCGGACGAAAATATCAAACTTAGGATTCACTTTTAAAGGTCATCTTCATAATGTCAATGTGTTTTTCATGAAAACGTAATTTAAAATTTGAAAAGGTATAACATGACTATGATGAGGCTTCTATCATAGACTTGGAAGCCCTTTTCCAGATTCACATTCGTCCCAATATCGAAAATCTAGGTATACTTAGTTAAAATGAACATTGGGCACGAGACAATTTTCAGTTTCTGGCAAAGAATTTTAATAAGACTTTTGAAAAACAGGAAAAATTTTATTTGGATACAGTGAAACACTACTAAGCAATAACTTTCTAATATTTTTTTAGCATACTAACAGGCATATAATTATATGTATATGCTGAATATTAGGTATTTTCTCCATACATATTAGGCATCAAAATATTGCAATTAATTAAAAAAAAATCCGCTCAAATTGCATGATAAAATTCAAAATTTAGAAGAAAAAACCAAGCAAAAACATTTTTTCAAGCAAAGTGGTAAAAAAATTGAAGAAATTTTCGAGATACATTCAAAAGGAAATTGTAAGAACTGACAGTAAAGGAAATGGTCCAAGTCAGGCCGGACATGATTTTTAATGGGTCCCGAATATGTAATATTTTTTTATAGGGTATTTATAATGACTGGTCTAGGTTCTAATTGGTCATACGTCACGCCTGTAACAACCAATCAGCAAGTCGGAATGTGGTAAATTTACCTTGACTAACTCGTAAATAATAACACAAATCTGCTGATAATTCAAATCACAAACGAATTTTAGTCGTTCACTGAAAACTGAACGATAGGTATTATTTAGAAAGGTAGAAATGAAACTAACTACATTTTATCACATTCTAGCGTTATGACTGGTCATTACGCACGTAACATATGACCAATTAGAACATAGAGCAGTCATTATAAATAGTCTATAGTTGTACTCGAATCGGTCAATGGAACTGAGTTTTTTTTTTTTCTTATTTTGTAAAGCAGATATATTTTTATTCAAAGTGTAAAAATTGAGAATTAATTTGTCGTAATTAGAAACATAAATTATTATTATTATTTTTTTTCATTTTTATAAACGTAATACATCTACGTATTATGAGGATAACATCAACAGTGAAACCATATCGTCCAAGGGACGAATCCGAAGTGAATATTTTGGTTTCAACTAAACTAATTTACTTTCAAAATACATTCATACGCGTACGTACCATTTATAGGGGCACTCAGAACTTTTTTTTTTGGTAAGGGCTAAAATTCAAAAGAGACGTATGTAAGGAGACTTAGACTCTACTTCCGTATTCAAGTACCTATTTTCATATGGGCTGCAAAAATTTGAGAAAAATTACAAAAACGAATTTTATTGTAAACAACTGCGTACATCTTAATTATTTACGTACTTATACATAGCACGAGCAAGCATCCCTTTTAGATCCTTGAAAAAAGTCTGAAGAAACTAAATTAGCGCCTGAAAGATGCGATTCAAGAGGCTGAATAGGACTATGCCATTTTCATCCCCATCTCAGACTACCTAGGCATGTTACTACATTTTTTCAAAAAATACACAATACCGAGTGAGTCGTAGAAGATACTTCAGAAAGTTGAATGTTTAAAATGAAAGCGGTTTACTTGATCAATACAATTTCGAAATTAGCTAAAACAGTGATTTCACGATTTACATCTACTCGTAACAGTGATCTCAGCTCCGGATGAAAATGGGGCAGTCGCATTCGGCTTCTCAAATCCCATCCAAATCCCATCTTTTAGATACTAATTTAGTTTTCTGTAATCCTTTTCTGGTGATTAGAATTGCGAAAAACCGAGATTTTTTTCGAAAATGATACCACTTTAGGAGCCTCTAGCAGAAGCTGAAAATCTGGTAAGAACATTTTTAACTCGAAGTAAACAATATAATCATTAAAATTTTATAAAAATTGAATGACTTTTTTTTTTTTATTTCACACTATCTTAGTGTACGTTATACACATTTAGGTTTTAATAGCTAATCTGAGTCTGTAAAAATGTGTACGTTTATCAAGGTTCCATTTTTGAAGTATCTAGTTATTATGACCATAGAGCGATACTACATAAAATTTTGGGCGATTGAGACGTCGTGGAGCCTTTTAAGTGCAGAATTAGCAGAGATATTCCTGTATAAAGTTGAATTCAAAGAGAGAGAGAAAAAAAAAAAAAAACAACCTAGTGAGAAAAAAGATGATTTTCAACTTTAAATGTAAATATCTTCGCGATTTTTCATCTAGAAGGCTTCTTGAGATCTTAATCAATTTGTAATTTTTCCTAAATTTCAACAAACATGTACCAAATATACAGTGATGATGCATAATTTTAATTTTTTCATTGCTTAATAATACAAGATTTCATCAAATGTAGCAAAAACTTCAAAGGCAAAAATGAAACATTCTTAAAAATTATGAAAATAAAGAATGGAAGGTCGCATCGAGATTCATTTTGCGGCAGGGTTGCCACTATTAGAAACGTTAAAAATCCCACAATCCTCGTTTTTGACCTGAATGCCGAAAAATCGCTGTATCTCCCAAACTAATACCTCAAAAGTCGCACCTTATAAGATGAACGTACACACATAAATGTACTTATTTAAAAAAAAAAAAAAAAAAAAAAAAAAAAATTGTTTGGTCGAAATCGATGTGTCTGTCTCACATCGAATTCTTCCTTTGCTGGTTCAACATATAAAACAAAGCCACTATTTTTATTTACCATAGCCTCTTTCAACTGCTTGGCCGAAACTGGACCCAAAGATAACCAATTGTGAAGGTTGGTATATCGTTTCGGTATCATTTTCATAGATGATGATCCCCGAACGGAAGAAGATTCGTCAAATGATGTTACCGAAGATCCGGTAGTAACAAGACTTTCAACAGTTGGAGGAATTTGTGAGTCAGTTGGATCCAACAGACCAACTGCAGCGGAGCCTACATCAGGCGTTGGATTTTCGAGGACTACCATGCCGTCACTTTAGTTGGAAGAATTCTTTTTCGAGTAACGCGAGAGTACTTGAAAAATTGCGAAATCGCAAAGAGAACGATGTTTACCGCGCGAAAACATTAACGCATTTCCTTTTAATTTACAACAAAAACGAATTCGCTTCATTTCCACTACACAGCGTAGAACACAATTGACGCGGTGAAAAAGTATCTTTTAATTTTATTTTTTATTTTTTCGAAGTTTCATCATATATAATGTGAACATTAATACTAAGCGACTACGATATCATGATTACTGCAGTAAACAGGACGTAAAGTGGTCCAACCGTTTCACAGACCGGAATTAATTCCAAGTCGATAACGGATTAACGGGTTCACATATATACCATGGTCTCATACATTTTACGATGAGAAACGTTCATCATAACACACTATCAAATTGATGAAATGCAAGTGCGAAAAGCCAGCCACTAATCTTTACGTTCAAGTCACATTACGAGAGAAAAACTTCGTTAATGAGAAGCTAACGAAAAAATTAAGAATTAAATCGGCAAACACGTACAATCACGACCGCAAGTATCGACGAAAAATTCAATTTTAGAAGCAAAAAGAACAAATCACTACGGCACTACGAAACAAAACAAGCAAACAAATATATTATATTTTATGTTAAACAATAATAAAAAAAACCTCTACCGAAGAATAATAATGAAAACGACACGGCGGCAGGATAACTAAATGTTTAAGAATTCAATAAATAGGTGCACTGAAGAGGAAGGAAAAAAGCAATCATAAATTTGACGAAAACACTAAACCTTGTATTCGAAAGAAGTAAATTCCAACAGTAAGATCACAATAATCGGTGAAATATGAGCGCAAATTAGAGCAAGAGTAAAACCAGTTCATAACTGGTGTTTTCCGATAAATTCACCGAACGCGTTTAATAGAGAACGGAATACGAAAATTTCGAGCTTCAAATACGTTACGTACGTCAACAACCAGCGCATCAAATCATCGTGAAAGCGCGCCGGTACGACGAACTCTCGTTACGCTGTACAGTTATACGAAATCTTCCAACGTGAAATACGGCAAAACGTTCGAGTAATGCCGCGTGGTACATAACCGAACAGTGCAGCCAGGTGGCAAGGAAAATTAATTCTCTTCACTTTGCATTGGAAGTGCAAATAACACATAACTGTACCATAACGCGCAGCGGAAAGACAGGCCAAAATGAACAAGCGCATTTAGTCAGACAGTAGATGACAAAATACGTAAATAAAACGGTGCCAGGCCAAAAAGTCATCGCATCAACTAATCAATCATATGGGTAACTAAAAGTAAACCGAGAATAATTTACCTTTACAAGATGGACATAAATTAAGTGGAAAAAAAAAAAATCAAAAATGTAAATACAAAGTACAATCAAATAGGTCAAGACTAGTTTGAAAAAAGAGGAAAAAGGATGATAATGATGGAAATGAAAAAGAATAAAATGTAATACAGTGATTATTCAATTGATATTCGAAGATGAATTTACACACATCACAAAAATGGAGTATTGATGACACAACGTATTTTAGTATATTCCATTGCTTCGCTACAAAGGTAAACGAACTAAGACCATTCGCATTTCACTTCACTGATTACCGAATACACACGCACCCTTACATATCGATATTGAAATCATCAGACGGACTTGGAGATTTTACGTATATAGGGCGGGGGGGGGGACGTCGCGTCGGGGTTAATACCACCAACATATCAGAAATTTTTTGCTGATCACGCTGATATATGCGGAATTTCTCCATACTCCAAGAACTTCGGGTTTTTGGCCAAAACATATAAGAGGACGGTTCTCTTTATGTTCGCACACTCGATGTCCCGGTAGGGTCAAGTGTGTAGAAGTCGAAAATTGTCCTCTTATATTCACCCACACGATGGACACGTGAGCAAAAGTGTGAATAGGTGTTGAAAATTGTGAACGAAAGGTACACACATTAACATTTACTTAAATAAATGCAAAACGGCCTCTTCATGAAAACATCAAAAACTTCAATTGAAATAGGAACTTCAATTCGAATCAAATTTAAAGATGAATGTATCTTCATTGTCAAAACCATAAAAAGGTTCATAAACGTAAAAAATACAAAGACATCATTTTATACCTATTTAGTATAATCGCATTTTGATGTTTTGCGACACATAACTGGCGAGTTGGAAACAAAAAAAGCGAAAAACAAAAATAATAATAATAATAATGAAAAACATGGGAAATTGAATACGAAAAAATTAAAAAGTAAACAAAAAAAAAAAAAAAACCGAAAAACGAAAACCATGACGAAACAAAAATGAAAAACATAATTTCTTTACAAATTTACGACTCTTGTCGATAAGCAGTTTTTCGAACCGAATGATATTATTAGCTCCTGAGTTATAGGTGTACCTTTTCACGTAGGTGTAGTTAGCGAATCGTTTTTTTGTTTGCTTTTCAAAAATTTTTCGTATTTGATTTCCCATGTTTTTCTGTTTTTAACTCGCCAATTACGTGTGGCAACACATCAAAATAATACAAAGTTTATCATCTATACTGAATCATATTGTTAGTTTTATGGGAATCAAAATTCGAAAAAACATAACGTTTTTGCATTTTTTACCTCATGAACTTTTCAAATTTTAGACAAAGAAGATACATTCATCATCTGAACTTGATTCGAATAAAAGTAGCTATTTCAATTTATTAATTTTTTGACATGTGTTTTCATTGGCGGTTTATCAAACAAGATTTTGCTCATGCGTGCTACATTTCAATAGAGTGGACGTTTTGCAGTTCATAGGAGGATAGTATAATTCAGTAAGGGGACAATTTTAGGATGTGTCGAGGTAAAATTTTTGAAATCCTTAAGAAGACTTTAATAGGGGACACGATTCATATTTGAGTACAGTTTTTTGTCGCAGGGGTAAGTGTACCAATTGATTGTTAAATTTTAGCTACGAAAAATCCCAAAGTTGACCTTGACTTTTAGGAATGAAATTTTGACCCTATATCTCCAGCCAAGTATATGAACCTAAAGCTTAAATCACGATCTTTTCAATGAGCTACATAGAATTGCTTCAAAAATATTTGTAAATTTTTTAAAGCTGGGGTGTCAAGTTTACTGGTGGATTTTTCAAAATGTACTAGTTAATTTGACACTGTCAATTAATTGGAACACGTCGATTTTTGCTATGAGCCAATTAATGGACATCCTAATAAAAATGAATATTCTGAACTAGTTTTGATTAAAAATTAGCCAGAAATACAGTTATTTGGAATAAATAGGTAAAATAAGAATGCAGAAATGCTGGTAACAATTTTCTTTATATTAATAGGCCAATAGCTTTATGGTTAATTAGATGAATTTAGGTATCGAAAACGGCAAAAACCCAGACAAAAGCTACAAGTTTTAGTAAAAAATGAGGAAAGTATTTGAAAAAGACTGTGCTTCGATCAAAGTTGATTTTTCAATGTAAACTCAATCGCCCTATAGATAAAAGATCTGGTCCTGACATAATTCCAACACAAGAAGAGGAAAGTGTACCATAAGAATAGACAGCAACATGTTGCCGGAAAGAGTTTTCTCAGCGGAAACGAGACGTTATCTCGAGGGTTAAAAAATTTTTAGAATTGAGTCCTCTAGACAATCTCTTCATAAATAAGTTAGCTTGCCGAAAATGACATGAAATCATTTCGGGAACATATTCTAGATGATAGTGATTCCGATTTTTTTTTTTTTTTTTTTTTTAATAGGTACCTATTATTTTATCTTTGTTACCTTTTTTTTTTTTTTTTTGCTCCTAATTATCTAATTTTGTTTTAAAAAAGAATTCAAGCATTATTATCTCAAGTTACCTTTTTGTGATTGTTGTTTTAAATAGATTTGAATTCTTTGTAAATTTTGGGCCACTTTTACCAATTATTTTGAATAAATTTGTATTTGTTACAATTTTAACAATTTATTTTATATTTAACATGAATCGTTGGGGTGTCAAATAACTGGTACATCGGACTTCTTCACGTTGGAGGGTTCTAGCGAGGTCATGAATGAGGGTAGACTCGAACGTAACTAGGTTAAAATACTCCCCAAATGATGTAGTTTCATGCATTATATTCAGATTTCTACTCCCATTCATAGTTTAGGCGAAATATTCGAAAAAGTGTAGAAAAATTCTTAAGGGTGTCAATAACTGGTGCGATGCTAGAATTGGAGGATATTTTCCGCCAATATGACGCGCGTAAAAGCGGGGACACAAAAATAGAAATTCGTAGTGATTTCCGATAGGTGGGCGATGTTCATCAGACCATGCTAAACACGCTTCACACAGTTGTGGTACTTGGTGAGCTAATTTTTTTACTGAATTTCTGGCCGAATCATGAGATTTGGAGCAGTCCAGTGCTGTCGGGATTGGGAGGACACAAAAAATGATCCCCTTATTCCAAACGTCCCCCTATTGCGATGATTTTTCGGGTGACTGTCGGCTAATGATTTCCCTTCTCTACCAACGCACGCATCAAAGTTCAAATAATACCCATAAGAAATGGACTAAATACTTGCGGATAGAAATATAGTATACTGTACTAAAGAGGAGGATAAAAATTGAATTACTTTCCATTAATTCAAATAGGCACGTAATATTTGTTGATTTTATTATCAATTTTGTATTCTATGCCATGCAAGGAGATAACAATTTGACGCATGCGATAAAAAAAATTCAAAGCGGTCACAAGCTAAATAAGGAATAGAAGTCCTCACGCTTGAAAAAAAAGGAGGGGAGGGATGAACGATTCGATACAGTAAAAATTAAAACTCATTCTATATTTTCGCGTCGAATTCATCAGATATGAAGCAGAGAAGAGTAAAATTAGTGTAGATATGCAATGGCAACCCTTTTCAATAAAAAGGGCCTGAAAGCGCATGTGTCGTTCAACATAAATCAAGGTGAAAAGTTGGCGCGAATGTAACACACTTTACGCGAACGGACACTTGACAGAAATACTATTAATCTCTATAACGAGTAAAGTACATCTACGTACATAGGTAATATACATACAGTACACGTATTAGTGGATCAGAAGAAGCAAAAATGTCATAACATGATTTTGAAGATGAATGTACATCGATAATGCGCACTATATCCATTAAATCGCAGAAATGCCTGGATTTATCGGCTAATCAAAATTTCACAGCAATGAACTTGAAACTTATTGAATAAGCATCTCACGCATAACTTTACACATTGTTTTCCCAGGATGAATACAGGATGTTTCAACAATTTCGCAAAATAGAAATCTATTACTTACAGAAACACTGAATGGATGAATCAATTTCAGGGTTCATGTTTCATCATTAATTAAAAAAAAGCTCACTTCCACGTTCACAAAAAAAACAAAGCACTCAATATATTGTGAAAATTTAAACGTCAAAAACTGAGAAATAAAAATACAAAATTATTGGTAAATAAATAAATAAATAAAATCAATTTTCAAGTGAACTGTCATCTTCGAGCGACGTCAAAAAAATGTCCGAAGATGGCTGTTTTGTTTTATTTATTTTTTCTTCTTCTCATCTTGTAGTTTTATTTCTTAATTTTGACAATATATTCAGTTTTTCTTCTTTTTTTTTTTTTTAATGTAAAAGTGACTTTTTCAATTGATAAATGATCCATCACCTCTTTCACAAAAAAAGAAATCAAACATATAAAATACTGCCAACTAATAGAAACAAAGCTTGTACCTAATCATACAAAAATAAGCCGGGTTATAAATTATAAACAAAACGATGTTATTTTATTTATAAAGAAAATTGAAAAAAAAAAAATGATTACATTTTGATTAGAAACCTTCACTTTTTTACCAGTTTTATCACCTTTTCATAACTTTCATTGCTTTCATCATGTGTCATACAATAAAATATATACGCTACGTAATAAACAAAGAGATGACTAAATAAATTGTTACATATTATATAATAAACTAAAACATTCAAATAATCGGATAAACCAAGAAAAATTAGATATTTTGAAACGAAAAAAATTTAATCAACCGTAATAATTTTGTATTTTGGGTTGGGATTTTCTCTCAAGGCACTATTTCACAGAATATCGAAACATATTTTTTAAATCAGTTATAAATCTACTCTGTTCTCATGCGAAATTAAATTATTGATACTATTTAAAATCACCTCGAAATTTCGAATACACAAAATTCATACACATTTTGAACATCGTAAGAATGTCGGAAAATTATATCGTCCATCACTTTATCAAATCCTCTCCTTAAACACCTCAACTCTTTACTCCACTTATCCAAGGCATTAGAAATTTCGCTACCATCATACCACTCGAAAAATTACAATCTTGAAAAACTAATTTTTCCTGAGGAAAAAAAATTTATTCGGAGTCGACACGTCACCAGGTAGCGCCGGGATAGAAAAAAAAAAAATTACATGACATTTATGTTGGAGGATGTTAGTTTTTTTGTGAATTTCGAAAAAAAAAATTATGACATGCACAGAAATTCGACCACAGCAAAAATTATAGCGCATCAAATTTCCTTTCAGAATTTTCTCATAAAAGGTTGCAAAACGTAACAATTGCATAAAAATTTCGAATTGAAAATAACCCCATTTCGATTTTTTTTAATATTTTATCAATATCAATTAAATAACTGAAAGTTTGTACTTAAGAAATGAAAAAGAAATAAAAGATCGGAAAATGATTAAAAAATTGACTACCGATTCAGAAATGAAATAGCCCGGCAAAAATCAACGAAATAAAAAAGACTTATCCTTCTGCCCAAAATTGCAGTAAAAAATATCAGATGAACTTGAATTTTTATGAAATCATTTTTATAGGAAATTTAATTCTCTACAATTTTCATCATGGTCAAATTTTTGTACATGCCATCACTTCTTTCTAAATTTACAAATAACTAATACTCGTTCACACTCATATAGGTAAACGACATGTACTTTTTTCCTACCCAGTTTTCACTACATTCAGCAATTGACCACTAGAATACAACACTTAACGTTTCGCCTCCGAATTACAACTGGACCAATTCGAAAAATAATAGCGCTATTATTTCGTATGGAATATACAACAAATAACCCACCATTACTTTTACAATACATGCCTTCTTCGAGTGCCTCTTTTTATTCAGCTCTCATCTCATCTCATCTCATTTCATCCAGCACCAATCGTTCGCTCAAAAGTATCGTAGATGAAATGATGCAAATTGTAAAATCGCAAGTTTTCAAGAAGTCCATAAAACTCTTTTGAAAAATTTGAACCGGCTCGAATGCGTCGTAATAACCATACGCAGTTCAATACGACAAGTAAAAAATGATAAAATGATAAGAAGGTACGATGTTAAAGTAATACATATTGTTGCACATCCACGTCACACTATGTATGCGACCATGCATGTACTATGCGTAGTTACGACGTGATTATGCATTATTGTACTTTTTTCCACGACAGTCTTAATTTTTTTAAACAAATTTTTCACAAAATCAAAACGCAAAGCGGTACAACAATTAACATCGATAGTTTCATTAATTTTTTTCGATTTACTATTATTCAAAGTTACAAAATCAGAGTTACTCATTCTTTTTTTTTTTTTTTTTTATCCTTCCTTGCTTCTTTTTTCCCGATTTTACAGCATTTCAACAGTGTGCCGCTAACTGGAAGACAATATTACTTTCACACGTTTCGCACTGAGCAAACTGAATCGAATCGGTTGAAATCTCGTTGCAACCGGTTTTCAGGTGTTACGCTTTCTTTTCACAATTGACTTCGTCGGTTTCACACGACCTGCGAAAATACGTACATTCACAACGGATAGGCTGCTTCTTTTCCGTTACTGCGCGGAAAGGAAAACTACTTCCCTCCATTAAACAGTACTCGCTAGGAAGACAGGTCAGTGAACTTTTTTCGCGTTCCTTATTTTCTTCGCAAGATCAAGATGGATAAACGCGCACGCGCGCGCACACACACACACACACACACACGCGCGCGTATATTTGAACAATTTATACATGTAGTAGGGCAACCGACAGAAAAACTTATCCAAACTAAACAACTTGATGTAACAGTATACAATTGAATACTGAAATGGCATGATCTTTTCGGGCGATGATGCGTTTTAAATCAGATCATATTAAATTGAATACTTTATTGCAACTGACTCATGAACGCGTATACAAATGATCAATATAAAATTACAGATTTTACAACGGTGAAGTACCTAACATCCTAATTATCCAGGGAGCAGATACTCGATACAAATCATTATTTGCAAATATAGTTGAAGAATCGACTCGAAAGTATCGGGATTGATGAGAAGAGAAGGAAAAATGGAGACTATACCACGCAATTCTCTAAATTTATGATCATGAAATCCAAGCATACGCGAATTTCATTCTTTGGGATATTTTCTGTATCGCATAATATCACATCACTGATAGCAAAAATGAAAACCTCTATACCGATTCCTTGCAAAACTATTTGAGAAGCTGAATTCAGACTCATCTCCTCCGACCTCTTCCTTTCAAATCGGTTCGATTGAAACAGCTATCGTTTGGAATTCAAAAATTCGACCAAGAAGAAGAAAAAAAAACAAAAAAAAAACAACGATTTTATATTGTGAGAATAACCTATTAAAATCTGTAGTAGTCTTAAAGATTTATTTCTCAAAATGATAATTTTACCCGTAATTCAATAACAATGACTTCATTATCAGCACAATAATTTCTTTTAACTTTCATTTACAACATTTACGACCTTACATCAAAGCATAAGCCATGTGCAACTTATTAATTTTAATTTTTCATCATTAAAATGCTTGGTCAAATACGTTTGGATAATATGTAGTAACGTAGAAATATTATTCATTTTTACAAATCAATTTATAGGTGAATTCAAATTTGAATTAAAAATTTCTTCTAACGATTGTATTTACTTTTTCCCCTTTTTTAATTTCTAAAATTATATAAAATGCCTTCATATAGGTATCTATTCATTTGTTGATAATTTATTCTGCTCAAATATTGCAATACGGGCAAAAAAACTGAAAAACAGAGGAAAAATGGGACCAGTCACAGAACGATCAGATGAAAAAGAGGGACGGGAAAACAGAGAGAAGAAAGGACGAATAAAAATAGCAAATCGAAGGCGACAAAAATGTTTCAGTTATGTTGTCGACGCATCTTCGACGTAGCCATTCGTTTACAATAAGCAATGCAGGTAAAAGAAGAGCGGTGCGAGCTAAATAAAGATATTTGGCACGTTAGGGCTCCATAGCATTCCCAAAAAACATAGATACAATCAAATTTTTCGAACAGAACGCGCATTTACATTCGAAGATGAGCACCAATTAAGAATTTTGCTGTTATGTTGCCTTGTTACCAAAACAGTATCTACATGCAAAATGAAACAATAAGTAGCGCAACTTCATTTCAATATTTTCGAAGCATTTATGGAAATACGAAAACAAAATAAAGAGGAAAAAATCACTAGCATCATAAAAATAATGAGAACTGAACACGCGGTAGACCAGTAGCTTACAGGGGAATACACTAATAAAATTAAACCTTGCAAAGACAATTTGTGCGTTATTTGTGTAAGTGCGATGTTTTTGTTATGCCCATCGCCAATATGGCGACTGATGAACTATTACAACGACACTATAGCGTAACACATACACTATACTAGAAGACATTGGCGAAAAAATTGAGAACAGCCAAAAAATATTGGATATTTTCTTTCCTAGAATTACATTATCAGATGATATTTGTTTTTGTCATGCCCATCGGTAAAACGACGGCTGCAGGCTGTAGTATTAACTGGAATCATTTTTGAAGTATTTAGCTATTGGTCTAGTACGTATAATATGGAAGTCTGTGGGTATTGCAACCTTTTCTCAACAAAAACTGATGAAACTTGATAAATTTGATATTTATGCAAAGGTGAAGTTTTTAGCTGAGGTTTCAACTCAAAAACCATAGCTATCACAGCCTCCCTGACTTGGGAAGGAGAGGTCAGGGGAGGGCGCGATCTTCAAATCTTCGCGTTTCAGACCATTTGTAATCATCTGGCAAATGCCCAACATTTTGGTATCAAAGGTATCAGTTCACATCCAAAAAATTTTTTCATTGCAACAATATACCTCCCTTCTTGCCCATTTACCTCAGATTTCGGAGGCACTAAGCTATCGCCGTGTATATAGCGTCAGTTGACTAGGTTGCAAGCTCATAGGTCTGTAGACAATTTTTCAGCTGAAGGTGTAATTTCAATACTTTTATGAAAATTACAAACAAACCATTTTACATCCAGATATCGCCACCATCGAAAACGCGTGGGTAAACGCTATTTTAATTTCCATTCACATGTTTCATCCACTGATAGATCGCGCTGATCAGTAAAGTTTGTTTTCCACTAATATGCAGTAAGTAAACGGGAAAAAAATTATCATAAACATCGCAAACATATACTGCTTCGTTTCGCGAATCGGATGCAAATTGGTATTACAAGTACATAATCTATGATATCAACTTGCATCCGGTACACCCAACGGAGCAATTTGCTTTCCATATTCAGATACCAAATTCTCATTTGCCTCGGTATTAAATATTATTGACAGGTGAAGTTTTAACATGCATCCGTGCGCAGCGGTCAAATATAGGAAGCATATTGTTTTTAAAATCATCTTTCATTTTCGTGATATACTCGGAAGCAAATTGAAACAGCCTATTTTCACCTATATACGTTTTCGATGATGGCGCTGTCGAAATTACCTCCAGCTGAAAGATTGCTCATAACCCTATGAGTATGCAAACTAGTTAACTAACACCATATACACAGCTATGCCAAAATGCCTCCGAAATCGGAGGTAAATTGGCCAAGCGGAGGTATACTGTCGAAATGAAAATCTTTTTTAGATGCAAATTGATACTTTTGATAAATGTATTTTTTTTTTTTTTTTAGCCCACACGAAGCTCCGGCGGGTATTTATGAAATCTGCTCAAAACTTGGTGAGAGATTTTTTAGAAATGCGACAAAACAACTTTTTTGATAAAACTGAAAATGGCGAATCACTCAAATTGAGGTCATTTTTGATCTTATATGAAAGAATGAGTCACGGACACCAAAATATCTAAATTTCAGCTTCCCATGTAGGAAGTTTTGAGCTATGAAATTTCTTGAATCTTCCATATCTCCTTACCAAATCGACTTGAAAAAGTCAAACTTTGTGTGTGAGTTAGCTGATGACTAGAAAACGACATCTTGAATTTGGGTTAAAATGGATTCAATGAAATGGTGGATTACCAAAATTAGAGTGGAGCTAGAGGCGCCTCAAATTGGTAAAAATCTAATTAATATGAACTCATATGGTTATTGGGGATGAGAAGTATATAATATCTCCAATTCGCTTTCATACATCATGTTGGAGAGGAGAAGGAGGAGTTGCGCAATTTTGCGCATAGCAATGGTGGTAATAAATGTAAATAGTATAATAATGATGATAATAATAATGATGATAATAATAATAATGATAATAATAATAATATAATGTGGCGGAGGCAAAGGAGAAATCGAAAATTTTTTATCGCGGTATCACATGACAAAATGAGCCCAAGTGACTGACTTATTCTGATTTTAGCTTCCCGAGCGAATTTGGAGGGGAAATTGTGCAGGAAATTTCATGAATCCTTCATATCTTGTCACTAAATCGATCTAGAAAGGTCACAATTCGTGTGTGGAGTAAGTTGATAACCAAAATAAGACCTCCTCAATTTCGGTTCAAATAGATCCAAAATGGCGTATTACAGGGATTTGAATGTAATTGAAGGAGAATCAATCAGTTACAATATAAGAAATATGTGTTCATATGATTATTTCACGGGTTAGTTCCACATTCAACTTCTTAAGTGGTTTGCAAAGTGATAGGGTAGTGCTTTTCGGAGTTCACATTAGAGTGTGGCCTGTAGTCATGAAGGGTTTAGCAACGTTATTGCCAAAGCAGAATAAGCCTCAAATAAAAACTCAGCTCCAGTTATTGGACATGGCTCCTCTTTCTTTCTTAATTTGTTAATTCAATGTGTAAATTTATGAAGTCACTTTGAATTTTGAGAAAGTTCTAAAGTTGGTATAGCTTTACGCTTGATCAAATTTTGGACTCTATCTATCAAAAGTTCGCATGATTTGACGGGAGGTCGTTTTTTTTCTTCAAGCGATTGCTCAATGGAATCACTTAAAATTTTAGGGGACACCTAAAGTTGGAAGAAGAGACATGAAATGATTTAATGCGAGGTCACAATTTTCCTCAACACGATTACTTTCAGTAAGAGTTCACCAAATGACTTGAAATTTTGAAGAAAATAAAGCACAATGTTTCGAATGTTTGTCAAGTTTTCAAGCAAGAAAACGTGACTTGACATGATATCACCTGACTGATGATTTGAGTAGAACTCGGGTAATCGAATCGAATTTTCAAAGATAATGAGTAACTACAAATTATGCGAAAATTCCAGTTTAGCTTTTTAAGTTACTTTTATATTTGTAGATTTTGATAGTAATAAACGTTCGGAATTGATTGGATTTTGGAGTAGTCAATTGTCAAAGAATAAGATGTAGAATATATGTATATACAAATGCTATCGCCAAATGAATAAGCAATCACCATTACACATTAGTAAACACATCGATAAGTCTTTATAAATCGAAAGTTATAACACATTCATTTCAAAATATCAACTCATTACATCCCAAAATTAGGGGAAAGGAAATTCTTCAAAATATTACAGAATCTTGTTCGAATTTCATCGATAACCCGGAGACCCGTACCAAAACAGGAAGACTAAAATTTCATCAACTACGGTAGCGTTAAGTGAAACCAACAAGTGAATTTCATCTCTGATTAGGCTCAAAACATTAATAACTCTTACTTAATCTTCATTTACGTGTCATGCACCGCTACAAAGGACAGAGGCACTACATTAATAACTCTATATACGAAGTTCGAGCTTCCTGCATATATTAGATTGCAAGATATATATACGAGTACAAGATTCAAAAAATTTCGATACTAGAGACTTCCTAAAAAAAGCCGTATTTCTTCAAATTCACTCTGGAAGCTGAAATTCGCATATAATGGTGTTACTATCTTAATCTACAATACTGGATATGTGAATGAACATTACCCATGAATTGCGATTAAAACCTTTGGCATACTTTACAACGAATTTAGAGCATATGAAAAGTAAGTAAAAATTTAATTCTGCACATTCGTCTGGTATACATGAAATACGAATTCGTGCAAAAAGAAGTATGATACACAACGTCTAATTTTGATAACTCTTTGCCTGTAAACGCAACTTTTCTCACCAAAATGTTCAATATTCACTCACAGACTTTCTCTAAAATCTGAAAAAACTTAATTGTGTGCAGAAGTATGGTATCAAACCCCACACTTACATAAGTTACACTGAAGAATGTGCAAGAAAAAAGAAAAGAAAAAAAAAACACTGACAAAATCTATCAAGGATGAATATGATTCAAGAACTGCAGAAATCTGTCAGAGAACTGAGCCCAAAATCCTTAAAGTACAGATTTTGTTGGTCATTTATTTTAGAATTACGCAAAATTTCTACAATTCACACGAAAAACACCACGAAATTTTCGTGTTTTTTTTTTTTTGATTACATCATTATAAATATCTCACCACAAAGCAAAAGTTTTATAAAGAACCGCTTCAAGTACACAAACATAAATAAAACCTATATAAAGGAAGCAAAATCAAAACTGAGCCTGATTTCTAGCACACTCTCACATATTATACCTACTACTTCACATCATATAGAATACACAGGTGAGATATAGGCATTTCAGTATTATGGTTGTGATAGAAAACAAAATATATGAACAGAAAGGACCATAATCGCTTATTTCACTCGGCTATATTTTTGCGCTTTCTACTGTGTAACCAGCGTTAATGGCTGTAAAAATACCTCATTCTGTATTTTTAGTTTTAAATCAATCGGTTTCAACAAAAGATATAGAAGTTACCGTAAAACCATACACGAAGTTAGTTCATTTTTCTTTAGGCATTTCAGTATTATGGTTGTGATAGAAAACAAAATATATGAACAGAAAGGACCTATAATCGCTTATTTCACTCGGCTATATTTTTGCTACGCTTTCTACTGTGTAACCAGCGTTAATGGCTGTAAAAATACCTCATTCTGTATTTTTAGTTTTAAATCAATCGGTTTCAACAAAAATATAGAAGTTACCGTAAAACCATACACGAAGTTAGTTCATTTTTCTTTTAGTTAAGGAAGCTTTTGAACTTGACTTATAAAATGCTCATTTTTGCTTGATCCACTGAAATTACAATAAATGAACATAGGCAATCAACTTCGAGTAAAAAAATCAATTATCGTAACTAAGGTTTCAGAAACCTTACTGTCAAGTCAAATAAATATCAATTGCACTCTCCTATTAGAAACATGTACACATTAATAAGCGTACATATTATTGGAATACTAAGGTTTCATAAATAATCATAAATTTCTTGACAACAATATCATGTTGAGGGTGAAACGAAATCGAAAATTTAAGAAAAACTTTTCGAAGCATAAAGCTCTGTTTACTGAAGTGCACGCATAATGCGTATGTTTTTATCACATTTTCGATTTCATGCATTTAAATCAAATTATGAAAAATCATAGAATATGTTGGACTGCAAACTTGAAGTTTTTTTTTCTCTCATAATACAAGCAAATTTTAATTACTGGAAATTAATACACACATCTTTATTTCATTTCGAAAGGTTATACTTCATAATTATATCGTACTTTTCGTCACACTGTGAGGAAAAGTAATAACTTTTTGTCATACTGTGATGAAAAGTAATACTCGTTTGAAATCGTCCATTTTCGTAGGTAGCCGAGCGGGAGTAAGATTGCATTTTCGTAGCGTGTATAAAGAAAAAGAATTATTACCATTTTTTAAATTTAGTAGCCAATATTAAATTCGTACAACATTCAAGAATTTACTTTTCATTTATCCAAATGAAAGGGAATACCCGAATAAGTGGTGATTTTGGCCCCAAGCGCTTTTTGGCTCCTATACCCCTCAGGTGGTGTGCGTAGACTAGAAATAATTTTTGCCAAGTTTTGAACCCCTACCCCCCAGGAGGTGGTTATCTTTGAGTTGAAAGTTCCCATGCAAAATTTCAGAACCCATGGACCATTTGGGTGGAGGATAGAGGTCCTCAATATAGGGTAATTTTCGAAAGAACATGGTTTTTCCTCTCTATAGTCTTTGGATCGATTCATAGACATAACCACACTGGGCTATTAGAAGGGCCCAATTTGAGTTTTTACATCTCACTAGCCCATAAGTAGATCGATTGGAGGCCATCTTGATGGCCCTACCTAGTGATTGAAAAGTTGCAAATTGACAATTTCTATGTACATGGAAAATTTCTCAAAGATTTTGATTTCTTGCAAGTTTTTTGCCGTTTCGTTGGGGACAATGTATGAATACTCTGTTACGATAAAAGTCATGTAAAATTGAAATTTTATAAACATTGGAGCCGTTTGTATTTTAATGAGAAATTTGAACTTTGAACAAAGGTTGATCAATGGCACCAAATTTTTTATTAAAAAAATTTACAGAAATTTTCTCGAGGTTAGTATTTTCAGAACAAAATGCAAAACCCTGTTTGATTTCATGAATAAAATTAAAATTTACGACGGGCCGGAATTGAAATTATGAGAAGGCAGTATCCCATTCTATTATACTATGCCCTCACCATTCATAAATCGCAGGGGCAAACCCTTGATATCGGTGGAGTTCATTTGCGGGAGCACGTATTCACTCATAGCCGGGCCCACTACTGGAAATATTGTTTACAGCGAATTGTTATAGTTTCATGACTTGGTGTTTTGAATTAAATGAATTAATTTCTACTAATGTCGTTATGTTAGTTTTTTGATGAATATAACTTGGAATTTGAAATTCAAAATGATGGATCACTCAAAATTTGAGGGGCTGGAGAAGGGGCAAATAGCTCAAAATTTTCGTTTTTTATCTCATACAAAAGAGTGAGTTACGGACATCAACAAATCCAAATTTCAGCTTCTTAAATACATTTTGCGGGGAGTAAGGGCAAAAGCCGGCTTTTTGAGGAAGTTTTGCATCATGAAATTTCTTGAATATTCCATATCTCTTCACCAAATCAACTTAGAAAGATCAAACTTTGTATTTGGAGTTAGATGGTCACCAGAATAAGACCTTTACAATTTGGATAGAAATGGATACAAAATAGGCGATCATCAAAATTTGAGTAGAGTTTGAGGAGCTTTAAGTTGGAAAAATGTAATTAATATGAACTCATATGATTAGTGGGGATAAGAAACATATTATGTTCCCAATTCACTTCCATACATCATATTGGGAGGGGAGAAGGAGAGATTATCGAACGTAAGAGCGGTGGGGTACATGAGGAATCGAAAATTGTTTGTTGCTACGTCATATGATAAAATAAGCCCATGTGACCAAGTTATTCTGATTTTAGCTTCTCAAGTGAATATGGATGGTAGTTAGAGCAAAACACGGCTTATGGAGGGGAAATTGTGTAGGAAATTTTATGATTTTTCCATATCTCGTCACCAAATCGGCCTAAAAGATGAAACTTTGTGTGTAGGATTGATTAATGACCGGAATATGATGCATGAACTCTTCAGTTTGAGTCGAAATAGATCCGAAATGATGGGTCATTAGTATTTGAAGATAATTTGAGGAGTCTCAAATAGTTACAATGTGAAAAGTATGGGCTCATATGATTATTTCATGGCAAAAAATACTACGTTTATTCCGAATTCAACTTTTTAAGAGGTTTTGGAAGGGATAGTGCAGGGGGTTTACAGACTTGGTATTGGGTGTGACCTGCAGTCATGAAGGGTTTAGCAACATAATTACCAAACCAGAATAAACCGCAGTTAAAAACTCAACTCCAGTAGTGCGGCATGCCCGCTTATGTTTTCTTTTTTTTTTTTATAATAGTGTGAGAATCGTACGGTGGAGAGTTACTAATTTAATTAGGCAAGGCAATGTAGACGATTTACGAATTTGTTATGTGAATTTTCTTAATATATGTATATAATTATATGAATCTGCATAGTTTGAGTTTTTTCTTTGTAACTTTTCACCGCCACAATTACCGGTCCGATTTTGATGAAATTTTGGGTTCCCGTCCGAATTAACGAGAAGAAGGTTTATGTTCCGAATCCGAACCCCCAACCCCGAAATGGGGGAGGAAGGTTAAAACTTTGAATAGGGTACCTCTGAATTTCAAAATTGCATTTTTTTTTTTTAATAAATGGATTTTATTCTTAACATACAGCGGCTCACAAAAATATTCGGACACCGGATTTTTAAAAATATAACTTGGATGAGCACGAGAATTTCCGCCTCCATAAGCGTGGGCGATAGAGCATTCCTTCCTCAATTAGAACACATTTCTATTGGCCTCTCAGCTTCATGTTCAGAAAATCATCGCTCAAAAATATTCGGACAACGTGTAAAACTCCCATTTAAAATCATGACTTTTTCAGTAAAACCATTATCATTACATTGAAAACCAATTATCAATTATTCAAAGCATAACGTTAACGTTTCTCATAGTTTTCTTTATAAATTCTCATGAATTAAATTTCGAAGGCCTCGATTACCCCAGAAAAAAAAAAAGGTAAAAATGAAATATTTTTGTTTTCTTGTGTATTCTAATGGCAATACAAGAGATGTCTCCCTCGCTTTTAATCCAACCCATAAAGTTTTTAATGAGAAACTTATTGTTTTCAATACTTTTTTATTAGAATTCACGTTTTCGCGATGCTATTTTGCAAATGAAATGGCCACAATTAGGGCAATTAAGTCGCGTTACAACGTCTTCTCCAAAAATAATTGTGCTTCGAAAAAATGTCACCCATCTCAAACCAAAGAAGCGCAAAACGACTTATCGTAATAAACTACATGGGCGGTTTTCACATTAGCCGCATCTTTATCAACTGCTTGATGACTAATAAGTTTGCTTAGGAACTTTATTTTCTCTTCAAAATATCTTTCAAAAATAACAAAACACTTGTGGGTGAGAATAATTTTTTGAGATTAAGCAAGAAAACCACTTACCTGTACTTCAAATGAAACTACGTTGGATGAGTCGATACTCGTTGCTTGATGATTCAGCTGATGATGGTTAAGTTGTTGTTGATTAACAGCAGCTTGGTGGGCATCAAACGCATTTTGTTCCAAATTAATTATCTGTTCAGCGAACTGATGCCCGATAGATTCCAGCTGATTAAGCTGATGGTGCTGTGGATGGTGCGGTGGATGTATCGGCAACGCTAACGGGTGATGGTTCAATAAGGAAGGTGGATGTGTATGCATATTTTCAACGACCACAACACCACCTCCAACATTACTGGTAGTTGCGCCACCAGTCACAGCAGCGACCGCCATGTTTTTAGTTAAATCTTCATCAGAAGGTGATGGTTGTCTACTTCCGGGAGTCCGGCTAAGCGATACGGAAAAATAAATTACACGCTTCAGTATCATAAATGAACAAATTAACAGCGATTAAAATAAGTAAGTTATTTGAAAGAAATGTTACACACGTATGTTTTACTTTCAACACGATTACATATGCAAGGGTACCTTCGCAAAGCGGCGGTAGTGAGGTTTCGATTACGTTTTTTTCAAAATAGCTAGAAAGCTGAATGAAGCTTTTTAAAAAATAAATTTTTCTTCATGTTTAACATGATAAATGCTACGCTATGATACTCGATTCATGGGGAACGAAGCACACAACTTACAAGACAAGCATACAACGTCAACAAACTCTATACGCACAATAAAATTCATCATCCTTTAGGCTAAGGCAATTCTTTCAAATGATACACTTTTGTACTAGGCACGTAAAGAAATTATTTTAATTGATAATGTTGCCTCTAGTCTAAAATGGATGTTCCTGAAAAAAATCTTTGAATTTTTACATCTATTCGCTCGTTTATTTTTCAAACTTTCTGTTCGCGTTATTTAAAATTTTGAGTTGTTTCAAGTACAGAATATTTTTTTAAATATATTACTTTTTCTCAAAGCATGCAAAAAGGTTAATTTCCCTCGAAAAAATTAAACAAGACAACGAGCTGTAATAATAAAATTAGAATTTGTTTATTAATGTTAAGTGACTTCAAAACTGCTATATTTATGATGAAAATAATGACCAAACGTCGCGTCTTGACACGCCATTAGAGAGAGCAAAAATTATCTATAACATTACAGTGCAAAAATATAATGTCGTTTCTCAAAAATTTCGAGGAACGCAAATTATAAGTTTTAAAAAGCATGCACTGCCCAAAAATTCAAGGATTTTTCTAAAATATCATTATCATAAACAAAATCAACAAAATGATTGAGAGAAGAGTGTGAAATATCCTTTAAAATAGTAATTGCTAAAAAATTCTACCAACTCGAAAAACGTAATTTTTTTAGCACAAAAAACATACCATGGGCAATGATAAGCAAACTAAAAATAACATGTTATATCTCACATGGAGGCGTTTTCGTCAACAACGAAATTGAGAAACGAATACAATCATTCGAGTCGACATAATTACTTTTTTTGGCAAAAAAATAACAAAAAAAATATATAAAAATTTACCACGAAATTTGGGGCTGTTGAGAGCCGAAAGTTCAAAATTTCATAATTTTCCTTAGATGTGCATGGTATACACTATTGATTGAAAAAAAATCAGCTCTTTAAGCGGGTTTCTTCTTAAAAAATTGTTCTCGCTGCTAGTCGCACCTACGCGCTTTTCTCATTTTGCATGATTTCAATTGATTATGATAAAATAACACCGCCATCTTGTAGAGAAGTAAATTCTGAACAATTTTCCTCGCCCATAGTACTCATTTAGGATTTATAGCTTTCGAGATATTCAAATCCGAAAAAAAGCTCGCTTCTCGAAAGTTTGGAAGAAAATATTTCGAAGAATCCACATCCTAAAACAAGAGTGTTCGGAAACAAAATCTAGAGAATTTCATCCCCTTTCAAATGGTACGTATTTGAATGAATAGCCAAAAAATATTTGAAAAATTTTCAGAATTTTTTTCAAAGGGTATAACTGAATAAGAGGTGATTTTGGCGACAAGCGCTTTTTGGCTCCTATACCCCTCAGTTGGTGTGCCTAGGCTAGAAAAAAATTTCCACAAAGTTTTGAACCCTTAACCCCTCTATTTCCAATTCCAGATCCATTTTATTGACGTTTTTTCACGAATTTTTCATTTCGTTCAGAATGACGAAAATTGTTTGTTCTTTTGCGCATATTGGGTAGGTATCATAGTGGTGTAGCTACGATGAAATGTTGAGCAATTTTGATTCACTCCTTCATGAAGTTTTGGTCGTCGAAATTTTCAACTGTAAAAAAAACCTTAATAGCGAAAAAAGACCACCTCTTCAAAATACCTTTCATGTAGATTTACCTTACGTATTCGGTTTTGCGATATACAAATGGTGTGTACCGTCAACTACGAAATACATATCATATAATCAATTATTTTCCACTTTTAAGACACTAATAATTTTATTTCTCATTTTAAAGTTTGAAAAAATTTTTAATACACCACTAGTATGAATGCGCACAGTATTTTTTGACGGAAAAATTAATTCGGGCTAAACGAAACGAACGGATGCATTCATTTTTTTTGTTGAAATGTTTCGCTCCATCTTTCACCTTGTTAGAAATTTTGAAGTGAAACGAAATTGGAGCATATACTTTGACGATGTACAAGGCCAAAATTTTTTAAATCTCTGAGGAGTCAGTTGTACTAACATACACTAGCGCAGAGAATTTGTGATGTAATTGATGCAGTTATTTCATGGAATAGGAAGCGAGAAAAGAAGAATTAAAAATTTTTTGGAGGCTTTTAGAACGATTTTAGGTATAAAATCGAAAAGTAGCAATTCTGATGGTGACAAATTGGCAACACTGCATTGTAAAATTTTCTTTATTATAATAGTCGTATTCATATATTGTCCTATCGAAACGACAAAAAATTTACAAGATACCAAAATCATTGAGAAATTTTTATAGCATAAAAATTGTCTATCTGCACCTTTTTAACCCCTAAGTAGGGCAATCAAGATGGTCTCCAATCGATCTGCCGATGGGCTAGCGAGCTGTAAGAACTCAAATTGAGCCTTTCTAGCCATATGTTGTTACTGTGGTATGGTTATGAATCGAGCCGGAGGCTACAGAGACGAAAAACCATGTTTTTTTCGAAAATGACCCTACTTTGAGAACCTCTATTTCCCCATCAACTGATCCGTAGGGTCTGAAATTTTGCATGCAGACTTCCAATTTAAAGTAAACCACCTCGTAAAATTTAATCAAAACTGAAGAACATTGTTTTTTCACTCCACTCTAATGCTTATAAATATATGCAGAAAACGCGTATAACGTTGACTATAAATACGAGAATGCGCGAACCTAGCTGTAGATTTTCTTCAACACGAAATCATTGAGATACACTGTTAGCTGAAGGTGAGTGAGTGGAAGGGCTGAATGTTGTGCTACTGGCTTACTCATACTAGCGGTGTATTAGAATTTTTTTAAATTTTGAAGTTGAAAATAAAATTATTAGCGTCTAAAAAGTGGAAAACAATTGATTATATGATACGTATTTCGTATTGCAACTTATCCTAAATTATTTCTTAAGTGCTTTTGGAAGTGATGGGGTAGGGGTTTTCAGAATAATGTGCTCAGTACTGACTATGTTTCTAGAGCGATGCAAATGCTTTACGAACGATTTATTACGATACATTTGTCGACGATGGATTTCTTTTGATACCTATTGTTTTAAATTATGGAAATGGAAAAAGCTCGCTTTTAGGATAACCACACACATTCCAGACTGATATAAAACGCAAGAATAAACTATCTAAGTTCCATCACCGACATCACTTGTCCATCTATTTCTCTAGAAAAAAAAAAGATATTGTTCGTCTTGTCGAGTTTAAACTCTAAAAACAATATAAATTTTAATTAGTTCTTTATTTTAAATAAAGCTGAAAATTTCTCAATTACAAAAATGAATTAAACTTTTGAATATTAATAACAATTCGAATTTTTGAGTAGTTTCAACCTTAAACTCAAATTTTAATTCGTATTTTTGAACGACAAACGGAACACCCAATCATTTAATCAAGAAATCGTAATTTATAACCGTAATGCAAAACCTAACTTGCAATGAAATGGCTCACGTAAAGTATGTATTCGTAAAATGAGATTAAATATCAGCTTGATAACATTTTACCTGAGTACAATATTGAAATTATATTTATTTGCATTCGTTGTGTCGCCTTTCTTATTGTCAGTATAAGTTTCTAAACAATCTTACACTTCATTTTTCGGCGGCAGAAAAAAAAAACAAAAAAATCAAACTATCTTGAAGAAAATTTAAAGCAGATCATTTTTTATATGAGCCATTTTTTCATTTCTCTCCTTACGAGAAAGAAAAACTCACGACCCAAATGATGTCTAGAATACTTGGCGTACAAGGATTTTTGATTTCGAAGCAATCTGCATAAATGGCATTACTCTCGCTGAGAACATATTTCAGAACACGGTGTCAAAGGATGCGACTAGACCACAATGATATCTCATTACCTACTCATCACGTAACATTTTCATTTTAATCGCTTATTTTCTATTTTGTTATTCTAGTTCGTTCTTCCGAATACTAATCATACACAAGCATATAATACAATCGCCGAACAGCAAACATAAATACATAAGTGCAAAGCACATTTACACCGAACCATGTAACTTTTTTCTTAAGCGCTGTTTCGCAGAACAGTAAAACTTACTTAAAAGCTTTATCATCGTCCAATCCTCCGTTCTGCATAACAACAATTCCATTTGGCTGAAGAACAGAACCACAGCTCGGACCGTTCTCCTGCTCCTTTTTTGCACTGAGATTGTCGTAAGGCGAAGCTGGACCTTTATCTTTTTCTTTTTTCAAATCAGCGTTTCCCGTTTCATTTGAATTCTATAAGCGAAATAGTAACCCATTAGTTCTTCAGCTATGAGAATGATTTATGAGTAAATTATATTGATAAACTTAATCGAAAACTAAAAGCATAATTCTTTAATGTTACAGCCACTCCGAGATTTTCCATTAAATGAAATACGAATGCATGTGCGTATAGCATTAATACCATTAAATAATACCCTGTGAAAGAAATTTTGAAATTGCACTGATTTTAAAACAACAAGATCTGACAGCGTCTCAGCTTTCCAAGCTCTACCTATGTTCTCGGAGCAAGTATTCAATTTGAGAATGAATGCACATAAAACGAGAATGTAAATGTGAAGTAAACAGATGTCATGCTTGTTAAAAAAGGGCAGAAATGGGGGTAAGGGTAGGCTAAAAAAGAAAAATTAAAATCTAAATAAAAATAGAAAAACTCACCAATACCAAGCCTTTCATACGTGGTTCCAAATCTTTACTGGTTGGTGAAGTGCCAAGAACATACTCCACCATTTTCACACCCAACCCGCTAGTTTCAGAAGACCTTGGTGACAAAATACTGCCAGCGGATTCGCTAGTGGGGAAATTGCCGGATCGTCTAGTAACCATCAAAGCTTGAGATACTCCATGTTCTGCAATAACAAATATGTATATGATGTAAGCGAACTTTTCTTTAACAAACACATTGCACATGCCCATGGACAGAGCGCAGTTTTTATGCCTGCAATAAAGCTAAGAGTCATTCTCAAAAATACTAATTTTCTCTGCCAGGTAATGATCTTAAAAGAATACTCATTTGCCCTATTATCATCAGAGCATGAATAAAGAAACCGCGATTGAAACTTCAACTGATTTCCTAATTAATCAAGCCGTCCGATAGGTCTGCTGCCAGGATTGAAAGAAAGGACGAAACAAACGCATTACGAGTTACACACTTATAGATATAGCAGTACTATAAATTATGATTATTATTCTTTGATGAACATTACGGGATCTTCACGCATTCAGTGATCAACTCCTTTCATACGTACATCGTATATACACATATTGAAATTATGAAATTTCTACTCTGTAGGTCGATTTGGTGAGGAGATATAGAAGATTCAAAAAATTTCATGACTCAAAACTCCTTCAAAAAGCTGTTCATGGTTCCAGTTCCCCTTCAAATGCACTTAGAAAACTGGATTTGGATATGCTGGTATCTGAGACTAACTCTCTTATATGAGACTAAAAACGAAAAATTTGAGCTATATGCCTCTTCTCCAGCCCCCTTAAAAATTCGAGTGATACGCCATTTTGAGGTGTATTGAAAAAAACAAAAAAGTACATTCTTCGCATTTCCAGGAATTCCTCACTTCACCAATATTAAAATTAAACTTCATGCCTCAAACTTTTATGCTTCTGAATTTTCGAAAAAAATAAGGGAAGGGGCAGTACTAACAGAACCCAAAGACATTGCAACAAAAACTCGTGTTTAATTGGGGGCCAAAGTTTTTCAGTGGGAAGTTGTAGCCAATGGTGTCCGTAACAATTCCACAATCCCAAACTTTTCGCAAAAAAATCGCCTGGTTGCTTTTCCCCCAAAACCAATTTTCACCAATAACACGATTTTTTTCAAGAGCGCATTTTTTTAAAATTGAATATTTTTGCAAATATAAACACTACAGCTATCAAAAATACATTGTTGGAAAAAGCATAAAATTCTCTATAAATAATTACATAACTGAAATTTCAGAAAATTCCTTTGTTTTTGTGTAAAACGTGAAAAATGAAAATGCTCGCATAAAAGCCAATGTATTTTTTTGAATGCTATCCTATTTTCAATTTTAGACTCAGATTTTTTCGCGGTAACTGCAGCGCACTCTACACGTTCGTGGACAGGTTAATGGCCCAAGTTTATAGAATCGCGAGAAAACAACCTTGAAACGCGCCACTTTCAACGCACACAGGACCGTAGCGCGACGTTTGATATAACCCACCACGTTACGCTAATGTTGCATGTTGTCATTGTGCAAATGACTAACTACTAGAGTGGAACAAATTTTGGTTTTATGTCTGAATGCCGTTTAAGATGTTTCACATCAAAAAGTAAGAACTAACCCGATGAGCTCCATGTTGAATCCCTCCATACTGAACCACATGGTATATCGCTTCCATTGATATTTAATATTCCTTTGGGAACTTCTTCTTTTCCTTCTTCAACACCCCACAATTTTTTCGCCGAAGGAGCAATCTGCAATTTGAAAACGAATTTTAAGATATTATATTAATGTAGAATATCCTATATGTACGTACATAGTCAATTCAGGGACGTACCGAAAGGGGGCTTTTGAAAAGTTGGTAAATTTGACCATTTGTGCAGTATTATTACAGCTATTTTTACATCATTTTTTGAAGACTAACAAGAAGACTGTGACATCTTATTCGCGGAAAAAAAAAAAAAAAAAAAAAAAAGGTCAACAGTTGGTAAAGCACAAACAACCAATGTAATTTATAAGCATCTCACACAAATTATAGTGGCGTAAAGGAAATTGATGAATCACACTAAGTAAGTGGTGCACAGGGGTTAATCGCATCAGGCTGGCCCAAAGTTGTCTTCAACTACTGAAAGGAAGAAGAAAAGAAGGTGCGCACAAACAAAACTGATACATGGCTTCATGCAAAACAGACACGCCTTTCCACCCTCGTCGTGAATAGATAAGGCTGCAACGTAATGATCTTAATCTAAGGAAGGAGTGGTGTGTAATCAAAAATACTCCCGGTATAAATACCCGTCAACGAATAACACGCCTTTTCAAACCTCTCACCACAAATGAGTAAGGCCCGTAATGGAGCCTAGAATTAATAAATGACGAAAAATGTTGTTCAATATTACATCCATTTATAGAACAATAAAAATATAATGTTAAAGAAATATTTTAATAATTATAAATCAACAAATTAACAGACGATTAAAAAAATAATAGATAACTAAATAAACAAACAAACAAAAAACAAGGGGAAAAAATATTCACCCACTCCACCACGCCCATTGAAATGTTCGGGCTGATATGAAAACATCAAATGTCGTATCATCATACTGGATTGGGGGAAGAAGGAATTGAAATTAATCTCAACTTTATCCGCCATTGGTCATGAACGATTCAACTTACGAACAAAGATAATGCGCATGTCTAAGCTTCGACTACGACCAACACACGACTGAATGTAACCATTTTCATCGCCAACGTTATTTTAAAAGCAGTGTTGTCAAACCGGCTACAGAATGTAGACAGCCAGGTGATTGGCCTAAGAACTAACTAATGCTTCATAACGTCAATTCAATTTAAACAAGAGACAAGCAATCCTTATGTTCAAAACATGATTCTTTAGTTGTTTTCATTACACTCGCGCCTGTAGCGTCGAAGTCCTTATTAAATAACATTATTATACACATATTCTACACGCGTATTAAAAGTTATTTGACATTCTGCTATCAACTAAATTATTTTATTTTTAACCTAATTCTGTGTAATCTGAAACCTCAACGAAAATCGGCAATGATATACACAGAAAACTATCGATATATGGACAACGATCAATATCCTTGATAAAATGAATTTTATCGATCCTAACCTTGCATGAACAACACGTCAAAAAACAACATATCGATGCTTTTCTTCAAAAACCACGTAAGTGCGACTTAGGCAAAATTCATTTTTAAGTGGTTTCTTATGTAAAAAAAATCGAGGAATTCGATTTTGAAAACCTCGTAAGTCCAAATCATCAACTAGCGCTTCTATCCGTAAAAAAAGAAACCTCGTAAGTCTGTCACCCAAAATAAAATACTCGTTCCTGAAAAATTTATATATTTGGACTTACGTGGTTTTTGAAGAAAAGCATCGATATGCCAAAAATGGCATATATTATAACAAAAATACTCAAAAGACAACATATGCCAAAAATGGCATCATGAAGAAAAGGTGTTGGACAACATATGCCAAAAATGGCATAAATCATTGTGAATACTGAAAATCGTAAAATTATGCAGGTAATTTCCTCCTGAATGGTTCCTCTTGAGTTCAACTGTAAGATTAACTCTGATTTGTGTATGACAAGACTCATATGTTGTAACCAGATTCAACAAAAGGAGAACTATGGTCAGTTCCTGATACAAAATGTTTATTTATGCCATTTTTGGCATATGTTGTCAATTTAATCATTATGCCAAAAATGGCATATGTTGTTTTTTAATTTATTATAACATGAATATGCCATTTTTGGCATAAGTTGTTCACGCAGGGCTAATAACGTTTTGACAGCAACGACTTGCATACACGCATTATTTGAGATCATAAGATATCATGCATAAATAAGGATCAATACCGATTTATATAATTTTATGCAGATTCGACGCAAATTGAATGAAATGTATGCATCAAGCGATAATGGAAGTTATAGTGTTCAAGTGTGAATGTTCAAATGGACAGTGATAAGAAATTTCAATTTTTTTATCCCAAATTATTGTAAACATGTACCGGTCTTCCCTCGCAATTCTCGATATAGGTGTCAGGGATGGGCCAAGTTTGCAAACTCATTTAGTTAAGTTCATTTTCACAAAATAAATCAAAGTTCAAGTTAACTTCAGTTAATTTTTGTAAAATTTTGAAGTTCAGCGCAGTTGCAAAATATGTTTTAACAAATATGACTCATTTTGCTCAGAATTGCTTGAAACGTAAAAGTAACTTAAATATACCACTTCTTACTCAACACAGACAAATATGCTATTTCATAGAAATCCGCTCCTTGCTCATTAGGTAACTTCATATTATTTTTAATATTTATAAAAATTCAGGTGCGTCTGTTAATGTTCTAAAAACATTTAAACTACGCTTACTCGATAAAGCTCTATATTTGAATCATATGCTAGAATGTTTGAGACGCAAAAAAATATCGACACATCTCAAAATGGCGAATCACTCAAGTTTTGAGGGGAACTGGAAAGGGGGACTTAAAAATTTTCTTTTTTTCATTTTTTATGAAAGATTAAGTCAAGGACACCAACTTCTCCAAATTTCAGCCTCCTGTGTATATTTAGAGAAGAGATGAAGCAAAAAACGGTTTTTTGAGAAAGTTAGAGTCATGAAATTTCTTGAGTCTTCTATATCTCTTCTCAAAATCGATCTAAAAAGGTTCAACTTTGTGTGTAGGATTAACTTGTGACCTGAATATAAGCCCTTGAATTCTGATCGAAATAAATCCAAAATGTCAGTTCAACAAATTTTGAAAACAGTTTGAGGAAATTCAAATAATTATAAATGTGATTCATATGGACTCAAGATGATTACTGAGGATGAAAAGTACACTATACCTCATACCCCCTCTTGCACATGATGTTAGAGGCAAGAAGAAGGGATTGTAGACCTCAAAATGTGAAGGGAATGAATAACAGAATAAGTGATTTAAATTTTTTGATTTTGCTATCATATCATTAGATGAAGCCAAATGACTAATTCACTTCAATTTTAGCCTTCCGAATGATTTCGGAGAGAAATCAACAGAAAATTTCATGAATCGTCCATATATGTCCTACCTACATCAACCTAGAAAAGTCAAACTTTGTATGTAGGCTTAGTCAGCGACCAAAAATATAACTCCTTCAATATGGATGAAAATGATCCCAAAATAACGGATTGTCAGATTTTGAGGAGGCTTGAAGAGCCTCAAATTCCTAAAGTTTGAAAAATATAAGCTCGTATTATCGTTGCAAGTAAGATATATTACAATGCATTCTAAATTCAAATTCGTATGCGATTTTGGGAAGGATATGCTAGGGTTTTTAGCGGACTTTACCTTCAAAGTAAATCCGATATTGCGTTCATTCAGTTTCTTAGTTCGTTTCTTTCTTTATTTTTTTTTCGTCGCGTTCTTGCGCGATAACTCGAGTTGGAGTGATCGAATCGAAACCAAATTCGGAGGAAGGGGCGGGCTTAGTTGAGTTCTCGAGCTGATTACTTTTTGGAAGCAATCGCACGTGAGTTGGCGTGAGGAGGCGTGTATCAAGGTTTTCTGGTTCTCACGCGATAACTCGAGTAAAAGATGACTGATCGAGTTGAAAGTTGGAAGAAGGGTGGGGGTAGTGATACTCTGAAGCTAATTAGTTTTTGGACGTGATCGGATGTGAGTTTGCGTGAGTGGGCGTGAATTGAGGTTTGTTTGGTTCTCGCGCAATAACTACGATAAAAGTTGATAGATTGAATTGAAAGATAGAAGAAGGGTAAGATTAGTGATCATTAAAGCCACTTAATGTTTGAGCATGATGGGACATGTTGGCTTGAGAAGGCGTGAGTTGAGGTTTTTTGTGTTCTCATGATAAGTCGGGAAACATTGAACAGTATGATTAAAAGATGAAAGAATGTGGGGGTAGAATGGTTTGAGAGATTATTAGTTTTATGAGGTGATTGGACGTGAGTTTTGCTTGAGGAGGCATTCTTTGAGGTTTTTCCGTTCTACCACGATAAATGGAGTAAAACTTGATGGATGAAGTTCAAGGTTGGTAGAAGGATAAGGATAGTGATGCTTTGAAGCTGATTAGTTTTTGGGAGTAATCAGGCGTAACGTGGCGTGAAGGGCGTGAGGAGGCATGATTTGAGGTTTTTCGGTTCCCGCATGATAGTAGGAAAGAATGGTTGAGCATTATAAATGATCAAATTTCCAATTCATCAGAACGTGAGATGATTCAATGAAACGTGAGGTCACAGTTTTTCCTTTTGTATCAAAAATTTATCAGAATGTGGTGCAGATGGCTGAAAAAGTAAACGTAGTAGTCTTGGAATTGAGTGTTTCTTGGACGTGAGTGAATGTGAGATGGCGTGATGTAACGTGATGAGGCTCAAGTTGAAAGCGATCGACACTAAATTGGGAGGATAGTTAGAGTGCGTGGACTTCCATCGATTATTATTTTTTCAACTTGAGGAAAGCTTGAGGAAGGATGATTTAACATGAGGTCACTTTTTTTTTGTAAATGTTTGTTCTGTACCTATAACTAGAGTAAAACTTGGCAGATTGATTCGAAATTTTGGTTAGTGGTAGAATGAGTAGATCTCTAGAGTTTATTGATTTCTGAAGTGTAATGAACATGAGGTAAGGTGATGTCACATAATTTTAATTTACAATTTAAAATGTGAATTTTAAAAATGAGTACAGTCAACCACCGAACCGGAGAAGGCGAATAAGAAGAAGAGTTGGTCATCCTCGTAAGCATGACGACTGTGAGGAAGTATAATTTAACGTGAGGTCACGTTTTTTTGAGAAACCGTGTGAAATTTTTGTTTTTTAGAGATGTTTAAACATAAAATGACCTGATCTCACAAGATTACAAGTTTTAGATTATATAAAGGTAAATTACGTGAGGTCAAGTTTCGTATGATGCTTGATAAAATTTAGGATAATAGGCGTTGGTAGAACTTTTAAATTTTAGAAAATTTATTTATTTATGTAAAAAATTAATTATTCGAATAACTTTCTTTAAAGTAGTATAATTAAGTAAAGTCTGCTTTTAAGATTATAAAAATGACTTCCCCGGCAAGAGCAAAAGGGCAAAAAAAAACTTAAAAATTAGGGCGCTTAAAATAACGTAAAAACACAAGAGAAAAACCGTTGTAGATGTGAAAAAAACGGATAAATTATCTACAATCACAAGTGTTCCGTTGGCCTCCTGAATTCGTTGTGATGCACGAGCTCGCATATCGATGAGATCTGAGCTCCGATATCTATTCAATCCAGATATAAGATTTTTGAGAAGTCTGAAACTTTCCATAGGTATCGGAGCCAAGATCACGCTCGTACACCACAACGAACGAAAGATAGGTATTTACCTACCGTTACAAGATACTCTAGTAGTATCTTCTAGTTTCAAATGTTATCAACATCAACTGTTATTTTCTGAAGCTTCAACTTTCATGTGAGGATGTGTGTTATTTTTTTAAATACATGCATTATAATTAGAATTTTCAACATTCACGCAGGTAAGTGTGTCTTTGTATGAGTGCAAGGTGCCGCTACGGATGAATTATAGAGGCAGGATGAAGTCTGCCGAGTTGGCTAATTTTATATGTATTCAAAATCAAATGCACGCACGCAATAAGATGACTTTTCAAAAAAAAATTTCAACTGATATTCCTTGCTTTGTAAGACTTAATTCTAAATTTAATTAATTCAACTCTTACAAAAATAATATTGAACTTTAGGTAATTTTTTCAAAGCAAAAAATGAAGAAGAAACAAAACTAAAACAAGAGTCAATAAATGAGCTGTAATCAAGTAAAAACTAAAAAAGTAGAATCAAAACAACAAAAATACAATTTACCACATAAGTAAAGTTACAGAGAAAAATAATATCTATAAAAGCAAAAATTTCGCAGGAATGAAGAGTGCTTAAGAATTATTAGAAATTAAATTTCATTGATATATGTATAATTTAAAATCAAACCTGTTTTTCAAAATGAATATAGTTTGGAAAATGAAGTTGGGTCAAATTATTCAAAATTTTGAAATACATTTTCCGTAAATTTCATTATTATTTTAATTATATTCAACATAACAAAGTTAAGCGGCTATTTCACATACACGAATTACATACTGGTTTGCTTGCCAAATGACCATTTTCGTACAACATTGATTCTCAAATACTACCTACCCATTTCACTTGAAATTTGAAATATACACCTATAATAAAAATTTGAGAAACTTAACAGAAAATTTTTTTGATTAATTGATTATTTGGGAAGAAAACCGCAAAAATAAAGCAATTCTAATCGGGGCAATAGCTGACAAGATGAAAAAAAACTTTTGATGGGTGTTTATTCATCTCCTTGTGGGCTATGTATCACTCCTACCGACTGGTCGGGAAGTTGTTCTCTAGATACTCTATATTAATGAAAACAATCTTTATTTAGGGTCTTTTCCATAACTTCTTTTTTTTTAATCCAAATTATGGCTTGGCTGACCACAATTTATCTATTTACGTGGTACGTAAACGTATATACAAATGTGAATCTGCATGGTTTTGAGTTTTTTCTTTGTGACTTTTCCCTACCACAATTATCAGTCCTATTTTGATGAAATTTTGGGTTCCCGTTCGAATTAACGAGTAGAAGGTCTATACCCCAAACCCGAACCCTCAACTCCGAAATGGGAGGAGGGAGGATGAGGGTCAACATTTTGAATTGTGTCCTTCTAAATTTCAAAATTATATATTTTTTTTTATAAGTGAATATAAAATCAAAAATTGTTAAATTTTACATTTTTTCAAAAATAAGTACCACATCGTTTGCGCTGAAGTTGCCCAACTATTCGCGTAGATTTTCAACTGTTTTCGACCACATTCGTGGGAGGGGGGAAAGAAAAACCAAAATTTTTGTATTTTTTCTTGCTTTCAATTTTTTTTTTTTTTTTTTTTTTTTAGTATTTTAGTAAACGCGTTGAAAATAACAACAAAAGAAATGTATAAAAATTTTAAAAAGAACCGACCCAAAATAAGGCTGTAATAGCGAGTTACAAAATCGTAAATTTCCCTCGAGTTTCGTTGGGCGCGAGCTAAACGAGGCAAACATGTACGACCTTGAATACTCGCGTTGATATGCTATAAATTTTCAAACCCGTTGGCCGTTACAAAGGGTATGAATTATGTGATTTTTTTTCTTTTGTTCTTTTTTTTTTTTTAATGCGTTTCCCATACACCGTATTTTCCCTTCATTAATTTCAATTTTTTTTTTCAATTTAAATACAACGCACATTCGAACGGTTTTTGAACAAAATAACCAATTTTTGAGATGATAAAATTAATATTATTTTTCATACGAGCAGTTATAATCAAGGAGCGGATTTCCATAAAATAGCATATTTGTCTGTGTTGAGTAAGAAGTGGTATATTTAAGTTACTTTTACTTTCCAAGTCATTCTGAGCAAAATGAGCCGTATTTGTTAGAGCATATTTTGCATATTTTGGCCAATGAAAGCATAATTTTGCATATTTTCGCCATTTTTAGCGCATATTTCTCCATTTTTTTTATTTTTAGCGTATATTTTCGTAATTTTTTGATTTTTACTCTTGAACAAAATCGAAAGTCTTCAAGCGCATTTAATAATTTCGTTTTGTAACAATTTTCATCCATAAATCCTTTTTATGAAAAATTAAATTTTGGACAATAAAGTTTTTCTACGATCATTTTTTTTAATCTTATCGTTACAAAGAGATTCACCTCGCCGAGTTCATCTTTAATCTATTTGTTAATTAATAAATTCTGTCTCAAAAATAAAATAGCAAGTTTTCAACGAACGTTCAAATGATGTGATATGACAATAACAAACTTACGCGCAAACAATTATTTATTCGTGTCTAGTATAATCAGAACACTATTAAAAAGGAGGTATTCCGGAAAGCCATATTTGTTCAATAGAAGTTCTTCGTTTTTTCAATAAAAAAATCCTTGGGACTCATTTTAGTCCTTTAGCATATTTTCTTGGTTTAAGAGGGTTGTACGTAAAGGTATTTTTTATTCTTAACAAAATGTTGCCATTAAATATATTTTTTGCATTTTTTTCATCACTACTTGGTGTCATCTCTTTGTTTTGAACTTTGAATTGCTGTGTACTCTAATGCCACGCTTCGAGACAAAAAAAGAATCAAAGTTTTAATTTCAATGTCAATAACTTATTATACCAGACATGAATGAATAATTGTTTGCGCGTAAGTTTGTTATTGTCATATCACATCACTTGTATTGATTAACAAATAGATTAAAGATGAAAGAAACACACCTACATGATTTTTGTGTTATACGATATGTTTTGAAGACCCCTGAGGAAGAAAACACTTAATAAATGTGACCTCCGATTTAGTTTAAGCAATACCACTCACTAAATCAGTAGTTGTACCATTTATTTGTAATTTCATTAAAAGGGCGAAATTCAACGAATCAACGAATATTAGCTAACTGTAAAAATATTTTTAGAACTCCCTAAAAATTGAAAAAATTGTATAAATAATTGTTTTATGATTTTAAAATTGCAATACAAAAAGAATATCTCGAAACCAAAACTATTTGGCATAAAAATAATTTTTTCGAAATAACGAATAAAACATCAAAATTTCAAAACTTTGACCCCAATATGGGGAAGGTAAATATTAACCTAGAAAGTTGAAATTTTTTGAGCATTTTTTTAGGACCATTTGACAACTTTTTTTGCCTAAGGGTCATCCATTTTCGAAAAAAAAAAACAAAATTCGTTCCACCCTAGTATACACTAAGTTGGGTCGATTTTCACTTTTTTTTAAAATTGAGCAGGCACCTAGTTGAGTCGTTGCAAAATGATCCCAATAGAATGTAAAAAAAATTTCAGCCCTCTAGGTTAATATTTACCCTTCCCATAATTGGGTCAAAGTTTAGGTAAAATAGGGTATTTTAGCACATAGTTTAGGTATTTTTGGAACTCCTGGCTAGAAGAAAAATTGGCAATGTATTTTTTTCCCAAAGTTGGGAAGGCAAAACATGATGCTTGAACGCAAAAAAAAAATCAAATAGAACTAACATATTTTTTCATATTTTTTGAAAAAATTTTGCTTATTTGCAAACTTTGAGCCAATTATGGGAAGGGTAAATATGAACCTAGAGGGCTGAAATTTTTTTTACATTCTATTGGGGTCATTTTGCAACGACTCAACTAGGTGCCTGCTCAATTTTCAAAAAAAAGTGAAAATTGACCCACCCTAATATACACTGTATGTCTTACTTCAATTTTGTTAGAACATTTTTTTTTACTAGAAAGAAATTGAATACTTCCAAAATCACACAAAACTGTTAATAATGAAAGTTTAATGACAAAAATTATCAATACTGAAATAGAAGTGAGGAATAATGCAACATAAATAAACAAAAAAAAAAAAAAAAAAAAAAAAAAAAAAAAAAAACAGAAAAAATATCAAAATTATAAAGCACGTTGAAAAAAAGCATGATTTTCCCCGAGATTTTCCCCTCAAAATGGCGACTTACTTGCAGAGCAATTTGAAATTTTCGAAGTTATTTTCATAGTTGAATTTTTAGTTAAAAAAAAAAAAAAAAAAAAAAAAAAAAGAAAGAATGAAAAAATAAGATAGTATATCATCGTATACCTTCACCTACACAGAAAATTTCAAGTCATTCAGTTAAAATCAACCCACGATAGAATCTTATCGCGTAAATCATGTTTGTCTATGTACTACTCCCACGACGTCATACAAAATTAATCATTGGCTTAAAAATCATTTTTGGCAAATGCTTATCGGAAATATCGTAAAAATGAAGAATCTAGCCAAAGGTATTTCTACTATTCTTAATGGACTAGTGTCTATCGATATTTCTATATTACGTTGGTTCAAAGGGGTACTGAAAATTATCAAAAAGTTTGGTATTTTGTTATTGAGTTTTTTGGCCATTATTCCCTATTACAGAGGGAAGTGGGATAGGAATAAAATCAAGTAACTTTATAAACTTTAGTTATGACATATACTGATGCACTAATACGTAGTTTTCATGGTTTACCTCAAAGTAACACCATTTTTGGAATAAAATTAAAAAAGTTCTCAAACTCCATGTTCTCATTGAATCTGACTAGGACTTTTCAAGTTTTCTGTCATGTTTATAAGAGAAAATGTAATGCCTAAACTCGTGAGAAATTTGGAGCAGAATGTTTTCGCGCTAAATTCTTTCTGCCCCGAGAGCCTTTTTATCATGACACATTGGCGAGAATTTCATTTTTTGAGAATTTCACCCCGTCCCTCCCGGTGAATTATACTTCTCTCCCTTCTATGGGAACTTTCAATATGTTGTTTAGGTTGTCATTCCCCACATATTCATGGAAAAAATGTCTGTTAGTAATTTTTTCTCGTATAATGTTTAGAATGAACAGAGACAGGAACGTCTCAAGTCGTAAATATATACCTGCGGTCGCTGTTGCATGTCGAGATGTTGCTGCATTACAGCAAGAGGAGGAGGAGGTGGTGGTGGTGGCTGCGGCAACTGAGCAGCCGGCGGCGGACCTGCATTGTGAAATAATCTTGTAGGACCGTTAAGTTGTGCTTCGTACATTATGTGCTGATGTTCGCTTCTAGTCTGTAAGATTAAGACATCATAAAAAATTTAGAATAAAGTGAAATAATAACTGAATACCTACCAAATAATGAATAAAATAAAACAACTGAATAATTCCGGCCACGGCCTGGTACAGTCAAAAACGTTCAAGTCCTAAACTGCTAGCGCAATGATTCGATATGAAAGCAAATTTGACTAAAAGCGATGTTACGAAAATCGACGCATCCGCGAAAGCACATGTTAACCATACATAGAAAGCCCACTGTAATTGAAATTTTTATCATCCCAAAACTGGAGCTGGAATCGTTTTTTGCTAATATCCTGGAAACAATTCAAGATAGAGGTCTCGCAAATGGCTCATTTTAAAGATACTGAAATGCAAAATGATTTAATTTTTTTAAGTTACAGTTATCGATTTACTTTAGGAATTAACTTCAAAAAATTCATTTTTTTACTTCACTATGAATCATCTCAAAAATTAAATGGATGACAATTATTTTTTAAAACAAAACTAAGCAAAAAATCGAATTAATTTTTAGTAATATAGCTCATTCACAGAGGCGCTGTAAAAAATGAATTAGTTTTATTAAAATAACTCGAGACTCACATGGATGGCAATAATGTTTTAAAGTTGAATCATGTATAAAATGTCAAGTTCTTTCGAATGAGCTGTTTTCGAACAGTCTAACTCAACTTTTATCCTAGATATTAATAAGAAACTTTCTGGATCTTCTTTCAACTTTTATAAGTGATAAATTCGTTTATACCGATAGGCTATCTTGTACGGTTAACCTATGGCGAAAGACAATACGGGTGGTTGGGATGTGAAGAGCGGTTTATGCGTTACCTTCCATTTACCTCCCAACTACTTAAAGCCTTTCTTCCACAACACCACTATCGTTTTACTTTTGCTTCAATCTTTTTCGAATTTTCTATACACGCTAGTAGTCTAGGACTTGAACTCTTTGAGCACCAGGAACTCGGAGCGGGCTGATTATGGAACTTGCTCCGCTCCGGCTCTGAACATAGAGCTCCGGCAACTCAGTAGCCCTAGAGCGCTTCGAGCTCTAAGTTCTGATGTATTTGCGTAACAAACAGTCCAAAAAGAAATATTCCTATTTATTTAACAAGAAAAGACAAGTTAAAGTGAATAAGTAAATGTTTTGAAAATCAGAAAAGACTAGAATAGTTTTTTTTTTTTTTATTTTTTCAAACACATAGTCAGAATTACATTATTATAATATTATACATATTATTAGACCCAGGTAAAGACACGCTACACCATTTCCCGCTGGCAACCAAAATATAATCCACATTTTTCATTGGTTAGCTATAACTCAGCTGTTAATGATGTCAAAAAGGAGAAATTTCAATGCACCTGTTCATTTATGAACAAAAACTAATGGTTTCAAACACATTCCACCATCTATTTACCGAATATGTGGATGGAGGATAGGCAGAGGGATAAAGGAATCAAAAAAATGATGACATGTCTCCTTTTTGATGTCATAAGATGGCGGACATAATTCGGTTTTTTGACACGAGCTCAAATGGTGTAACCGGTCTTACTTATTTATAAACTGGATACTAGACCAGTAACTTATGTGGGAATCTATTGATAAAACTGAACCTCGCAATGAAAATTTGTGTATTTGCATTAGTGCAACGTTTTTGGCACGCCCATCGCCAATATGGCGACTGATGAAATATTACAATGACATTTTTCTTTCATTCTTCAGGAAATAATTGAAA
The DNA here is from genome assembly GCA_009761765.1 of Phenacoccus solenopsis. Classification (NCBI taxonomy): domain Eukaryota; kingdom Metazoa; phylum Arthropoda; class Insecta; order Hemiptera; family Pseudococcidae; genus Phenacoccus; species Phenacoccus solenopsis. Next base: position 622,254 of record CM019755.1, on the reverse strand, counting down.
ACAGCCGAGTATTGTGGGATATTTTCTCCTCTAAAATTAAATAATCAACTGACTTCTGTTTCTGTTATGCCCATCAGCAATACGGCCGTAATAATATTGACTGGGATCACTTCTAAAGTACATAGCTATTGCTCTAGTATTATTATATGGAAGTCTGCGATATTCAGTAAGTACAGTTTATTCAATTTAAAAACGAGTCGATTGAAAACAGAAAAACACGCATTTATTTAGATGGAAAAAAAGGAAAAAATAATACTGCGTTTATGGACGGAGTCGGGGAGGGGATTGGATCATAACAGATTGCCCCGTTCTACTGGTGGCATCTGATCCCGAAAAACTCTTGAGCACGCTCATGAGAAAAAATTATAATTTTCACTTACTAATGAAATAAACGAGTAATTTTTTCATAATTATGTGTTATTAGGTTGTTGGCTACTTTTAGACCTCTAGGGCTCATTTGAGGTTGGAGTGGGTTTATAAATGAATAAATAAACTGTATTTAAGAACAAAAAACGGTTTGTTGTTCTTCTTCTTCTTAAAATACTACTTACTTACTATTGCGTAAATTGATGGATTGATGGACTGATCGCCACCAGCCCTTCTTCCACTAATGCCTGTACAATGTTTTTTCAAATATGTTTAGCAAGAATTTCTGTTTAAAATGAAAAAACTATTTGAGGCACCTCAAATCATCCTCAAATTTTAACAAACCACCATTTTGGATCCATTTTGACTCAAATTGAAGAGATGATATTCTAGACATGAACTAACCCAACATACGAAATTTGACCTTTGAAGGTCGATTTGGTGAGGAGATATGGATGATTCATGAAATTTCCTGTGACAATTTCCCCTCCAAAAGCCGTTTTTTGCTTCCTGTCGTGTACCCCCACCAGATTTCAAGTTTGATAACCTCTCCCTCCCCCCTCCCAACATCATGTGTGGAGATGAATTGGGGATATAGTATACTTCTTATCCCCAATAATCATATGAGTTCATATTAATTACATGTTTACTAACTTAAGGCTCCTCAACCTCTAATCAAATTTTGATAATGCACCACTTTGATCCAAATTTAAGAGGTGGTATTCTGGTCACCACATAACTCCAAACACAAAGTTTGACCTATTCAACTTTATTTGGTGGGGAGATATGGAGGAGTCAAGAAATTTCATGACTCAAAACTTCCTCAAAAAGCCGTTTTTGATCTAACTCCTCTCAATATGCACTTAGGAAGCTGAAATTTGGATATGTTAGTATCCGTGACTCGCTCTTTCATATGAAATCAAAAACGAAAAATTTGAGCTATTTGCCTCTTCTCCAGCCCCCCTCAAAATTTGAGTGATCCGCCATTTTGAATGTTATCGAAAAAACAAAAAAACTATTTTTGCGTATTTGCAAGAAGAGTTCCTCACCGAATTTTGAGCGAATTTTATCCACACCCGCCTGCGCAAGGTGAGTGACACAAAAAACGCAATTTTCTCAAAAACAGGTTTTTACTAACTCAATGCACTTAGGAAGCTGAAATTTAAATATGTTGGTGTCCGTGACTCACTCTTTCATATGAGATCAAAAATGAAAAATTTGAGCTATTTGCCTCTTCTCCAGCCCCCCTCAAAATTTGAGTGATCCGCCATTTTGAAATTTTTCGAAAAAACAAAAAAAAACTTCTGCGCATTTTCAAGAAGAGTCCTCACCAAATTTTGAGCGAATTTTATGAATACTCGCCGGCGCTACGCTTGGGGGAAATATATATATAGTGATCTATGGTCAAAGTGGCATCAGTTTGCACATTCCTCAGAAGTGCATCTAATGTCACATTAACGACACCACAATGGCGAACGGAATGTATAATATCATAGGTTTTCTTAGAAACAAATTTTTAAAATGATGCCACTTTACCTGTAAACATCAAAAAAATGAGGCTACTACGACCGTAGACCGAAAAAAATTTTTTGTATGAAAAATAGAATATTAGTGGTAAAGTGGCATCACCCAAATAACCACACCAGTGACGTCATGACACAAAGCTGAATCGATGAGCAATGTGATGGTAAAGTGGCATCAAAAAAAAGATGCCACTTTGTAAAAAAGATGCCACTTTACCTGTAGACGACGAAAAATGATGCCACTTTATCCATAGATAAATCTATATATATATATATATATATATATATAGATTTATATTTCCGAAAGGTGAGATCCAAAATATACATTTCGTGGAAAGGTGAGCTCCGTTTTGGAAAGGTGAGATCCGAAATCGGATCTCACCTTTCTTAGCGTGTATATCGAGTTTTTTGACATCAGGATACCATCAGGAATGCATTGCCCAATTTTTGCCCGGATCTCATCTTTCCACTTTTTCGGCCAACATATACGAAGTCAGTTCGACGTTTGTTTTGCAGAGAGCGCTCTACCAGAGTATATCTAAGTGTTACGTTTCGAAACAGATGAGATCCGCGCATTCGGCAACAACGCGGATCTCATCTTTCCGTTCCTTATATTCGGTATTGAATCACGAATACGTTATACTTTAGGCAGCAAGACGTTTTGAAATAAAATCAAATTAAGTGTTTGTTATGAAATCAAAAACAGGTCTATTTTGCACTACCTTAAATTACTTAAAGATAACTCTTCCAGTTAGCAACGAGAAAATAATCGTGTGAAACAAGAGTCCGTTTACCAACTGTAAAATACTTTAAAATAAATTTTAAATCATTTTGTAAAAATTATTTATGTTGTTAAGACACTTTGACAAAATAAGCACTTTAAATATAAAAATAAAACAAGATTCGAGAAAAATTTTGAACTTCCAGCTGACTTCATGGAAAAAAAAATCAGAAAGTCTTTAAACTTGAAGGTAATCTTTGAAAAACTAAAAATAAATTGAGATTCGAAAAAAAAAACGCGAACTTTAAGCTGAATCTAAAGGAAAAAGAGAAGCAAAATTCAGGATATTTCAAATTTTGAGGTAATCTCTAAGAAAACTAAAAATAAAATGAGATTCGAGAAAAATGTCAAACCTTGAGGTTAATGCTAAAAATCATCATTTTTCGAAAAAAAAAAACAAGAAGAAATTGTAGAAAAATCAAGCTTATGAATAAAAAAATTAGATGCAAAAAAAAAACGAATCTTCTTGAATGGCTAAAATTCACATAAAATTGTTATTTTCAAGAAAAAAAGTTTTTCTTCAGTGTTGTTTTACGTATTTAATTTTAAAAACTTTTGACACAAAAACACTTTATTTTTAAATATCGATACTGTATTATTGCACTGAAAAGGTCTGTTTGCCGAAAACGCGTTATGTATCGATATTTAAAAATAAAGTTTTTTTGTGTCGAAAGCTTTAAAATTAAAAACTGTTATTATTTGCGAGAGCACGTGCTCACTTTGCCGGAAAAAATTAACAACCAGGGAGAAAAACAAGAAAAAAATTAAATATCAAGTTTTAAATACATAAAGCGAATACACATTTATACTGTCCCTTAAGGTAGCACCATATTTCAAGATGTCGAATTTTCATGCTCACTCCCCCTCAAGTTATTCATTTTGGACTCAAAATAAACCTTTAAAAATTTCATAACTTAAGAATAATATTAACACGTGTCGAGCGGAGCTTGAAGTTTTCCCATTTGTATTTATGCTTTTCTAAAGTCTCAAAAATTACTCACTATTAGCTGTTTTTCTTGACATAATTTACGCTATAAATCCTGAAATAAAAGCTGCAATTGTTCTAAAATGCCCATTTATTCCCTGAGGGGAGAGAGGTATTTCCTCAAAATTTGCAAAAATGTATAGAATTATAATTCTGGGAAAACTGCCATGCTATACAAATTTTAAAGAATTTACTTTACGAACAAAGTTTAACTTTTGTGTTTTATTTTTTAATTATTTTATTTTAAAAACTTTACTTTACTTTTTTCCATTAACTTGCCGTATTCTGCAACGAAGGCCAGAGGCGGTGTTTAGATTTTGGATAGGAGGTTGGTAGCTTTAAGGAATTTAAACAGGTTTTCTATTGTTGTTGGGTTGTTTAGGTAGCTGATTTGTTATATTTTTTTCGATAACTTCATATAGAATTCTTTTCAGAAAAATCAAAATTTTATTATATATTTCATTTTGATACACCTACTTGACCAAAAAAAAAAATTGAGGTGTGAATTCCATTTCTATATAACTTCAATATCTGAATCAGAGAACCTCTTCCTACTGTCTTAGATTATTTGAAAATGAAAAAAAAGTGAGCAGCCATGCCGCATCACTGGAGCTCACTTTTTAATCGGGGCTTGATTATATTTGGAGGTAATATTGTCAAGTGAACTTCTCAAACTTATAGCCCATATTCATCACCCCTTATCCGTACTAAAAACACCGAGAAGTTTAATCTGAAATATGTAGAATTTTTTGTCCTCCAAAATTGGAAAAGTTCATACTTTTCAGTTGCTTAAAGCTTCTCAAGCTTGACTCAATTTTGGACATACGCTATTTGGGATCCATTTACAATCGATTTCAACTTAAATTCAAGGGGCTCATATTTTGACACCAATCAAATCTACACACAAGGATTGACCCTTCTAGGTTAATTTGATGAGGAAATATGCGAGATTCATGAAATATCACATTGTGATTTCCCCTCCAAAAGCCGTTTATTTTCGTTTTTTCGTTTACTCCCACAAAATGTTGAGGACAACCACCCTCCTCATTCCGCTTCAAAATCACATGTGAAATTAGCATACAGCATACTTCTCATCGTTATTAATCATTCAAATTCATATTTTTCAAATCCTCGTTTTTTGAGACTCCTTAAGCTCTATTCAAATTTTGATAATCCGCCATTCTGGATTGATTTTGACCCTAATTCAAAAGGTCATAGTGCCAAACTAACCCCACACACAATATTTGAACTTTTTGGTTGATTTGATGAGGAGATAATATGAGATATTAAAGAAATTTCATAACTCAAAACTTCCTCAAAAAGCTGTTTTTTGCCCTAGATCCCCTCAAAATATACTTAAGAGGCTGAAATTTGGATATGTTAAAGTCCGCAACTTACTTTTTCGTCTGAAAAAGAAACGAAAATTTTAAGGAATTTGCCCTCTCTCCAGCTCCTCTCAAAATTTGTGAACCATTATTTTGAGGTTATTAAAAAAAATGATATTTGAGAAACTCCATAAAATGGCTCTAACCGTATTTTTAGCAAAATTCATGTAAATCACTTTCTGTGCACTTCTCCACTTTCCTCCCTACGTCTTTCATCAAATCCATGTTTTATACATGTATAGTTTATTCAATTTTACAAAAGTAGGCTGCATCGAAATTCACTTCTCACAATGAACGCATAAAAATTTTTCACATGTTCATCAAAATGCAATAATCGCTCAAAAAATAGAAAAAAAAATAGATATTTAATACGTAAATACTTGCTAGCCTACTGTCCACATGAACATTTGTCTCAAATAAAGTATACTTTATTAGATTTGAATAAAATAAAAAAAATACACGAAATTACCATACAATATTTATGGCAACGTTGCTGGATCTCGACTTATCGAAACGTTATCGTCAAAAATGGTTGTATATGTGTATAAGATCTCAGCTTTCCATACTTTACTTACGGATCTCACCTTGTTCAAAACTTCTCAAATAATTTATTTTAAGAATTTGTTACCCCTCTGTGGTGGTTATGTATCAGATGCTATAAATAAGCAATTACCCTTCCTATATATTCCATAATTTGTAAATTTTGAGTCGGATCTCAGGTTGCCCAGTTTTTAATCGGATCTCACCTTGATAGATTTACGTATATATATAGATTTATCCATGGATAAAGTGGCATCATTTTTCGTCGTCTACAGGTAAAGTGGCATCTTTTTTACAAAGTGGCATCTTTTTTTTGATGCCACTTTACCATCACATTGCTCATCGATTCAGCTTGTGTCATGACGTCACTGGTGTGGTTATTTGGGTGATGCCACTTTACCACTAATATTCTATTTTTCATACAAAAAAATTTTTTTCGGTCTACGGTCGTAGTAGCCTCATTTTTTTGATGTTTACAGGTAAAGTGGCATCATTTTAAAAATTTGTTTCAAGAAAACCTATGATATTATACATTCCGTTCGCCATTGTGGTGTCGTTAATGTGACATTAGATGCACTTCTGAGGAATGTGCAAACTGATGCCACTTTGACCATAGATCACTATATATATATATAGATTTATCTATGGATAAAGTGGCATCATTTTTCGTCGTCTACAGGTAAAGTGGCATCTTTTTTACAAAGTGGCATCTTTTTTTTGATGCCACTTTACCATCACATTGCTCATCGATTCAGCTTGTGTCATGACGTCACTGGTGTGGTTATTTGGGTGATGCCACTTTACCACTAATATTCTATTTTTCATACAAAAAAATTTTTTTCGGTCTACGGTCGTAGTAGCCTCATTTTTTTGATGTTTACAGGTAAAGTGGCATCATTTTAAAAATTTGTTTCCAAGAAAACCTATGAAATTATACATTCCGTTCGCCATTGTGGTGTCGTTAACGTGACATTAGATGCACTTCTGAGGAATGTGCAAAGTGATGCCACTTTGACCATAGATCACTATATATATATATATAGTGATCTATGGTCAAAGTGGCATCAGTTTGCACATTCCTCAGAAGTGCATCTAATGTCACATTAACGACACCACAATGGCGAACGGAATGTATAATATCATAGTTTTCTTAGAAACAAATTTTTAAAATGATGCCACTTTACCTGTAAACATCAAAAAAATGAGGCTACTACGACCGTAGACCGAAAAAAATTTTTTTGTATGAAAAATAGAATATTAGTGGTAAAGTGGCATCACCCAAATAACCACACCAGTGACGTCATGACACAAAGCTGAATCGATGAGCAATGTGATGGTAAAGTGGCATCAAAAAAAAGATGCCACTTTGTAAAAAAGATGCCACTTTACCTGTAGACGACGAAAAATGATGCCACTTTATCCATAGATAAATCTATATATATATATATATATATACCAAAAAGTTGGACATTTGCCAGATGATTACAAATGGTCTGAAACGCAAAGATTTGAAGACCCCACCCTCCCCCGACCTTCCCTTCCCAAATCAGGTAGGCTGTAATAGCTATCGTTTTGTTGAAAACTCAGCTAAAAAGGTTGCAAATTTTAATAAAAGCTTTGTACATGCACAATGGTAAAGTCATAAAATTTTTTTGAGTAGCAGGTATAAAAAGTATAAAGGATAGCAGGTATACAAAAGGAAAAAAAATGATAAATTTCAATAAAAGCTTTGTACATAGGCAAGAGCAAGGGCAAAGTTGTAAAATTGTTTAAAATGGCAGATATACAAAGCTATAAAGGGGCGAGCTCATCCTGAAAGGAAGAACTCTTGGTGGGGGGTAACAAATACGTAAGAATAAATTGGGTTGTGCAGTTTGGAATGTAGCAGTACTTACCGAATAACATAATTTTTTTTTCTTCATTAATTTTTATTGCGAGCCCCGAAGGGGCGAGTAGGCACTAGTGATATATTAAATTTATGAAAAGTACAATTTTTGATGATTTTGGTAATATCAATATGGTCCATCACCCAGATAAATGAGTCAAAATACTTTTACAATCCTTCAAATACTTATAAACAACCGCTGGGGTACGATAAAGTATCTTGCTATTATTTTTTATTCAAAGTTGATATTTTTCAAAATAATGCAAAAAAACTCATTGGGGGATTTCACCACCCCAAAAATTTTCCTCCTTACTTGGGGCTCTTGGGTTTTATAGGATAACTACTGGGACCCTTCTGAACACATTCCCGCAAAAAAACTGCTGTTCTAAATTTTTTCCACCTTTTGCATAACCGAATTTCTTCAAATCTCGAGATCGACGACGAAATCTACGCAACTTATTTATTTATTTTATAGTTGATTTTCTTTTTAGTATATTATACAAGTAAATAAGAAAGAAAATAAAATAAATTTTACACGCAAATGCAAATAGTTCAAATTCATTTCATAACAATTTGAGAAATGGGTTTAGGTTTGTATTGTTGGGAATTTAATTAATATTATATTGAAGAGAGAAGATACAATTAGTATCTACGTTCTGATTATGCTTTCTTAAGACTGATATTATGAAGGAGCGGAAAAAAATTTAGATGACACGATAATTGATAATAAATAAAGGTTTAAATAAATAAATAAATAAATACGCACGAAATCGGGTATTTGTTCGTTAGACAAAGGCCATCGTAAATGTTGGAATTTTCCCTGAAGATGAGAAAGAGGCACAGCGGTGGGACCTTGTTGAGACTGAATATGAGGGGGTGGCGGCAACTGCTGAGGAGCAGCGAGAGTGGACGGTTGTTGTTGTTGCTGTTGCTGCTGTTGTTGCTGTTGCTGTTGTTGCTGTGACTGTTGATGGAGTATATCTGTCGTATCGGAATGAGTGCGTTGGAAAATATAACTGACCATTGCGTCATCTTGTGTTCGATTCAGTTGAGGTTGCATCTGTTGATAAATTGCTTCAGCTTTTTTTATCACTTTGTTTTCCTCCTATAATAATATCAAAGATCAGCCTATGATAACATGGGAGTGCATACGAAATCATTATCCAATTACTCAGCAACAAACTACATAATATAATATGACGATTTCATTTTTTTTTACTCGGTTGACTATTTCTAGTGAGAATACTATGCATACAGATAGATATACAGCGAAAATAAAAAGTAAACACACCACTTAATACAGAAAAGAACCCTAATATGATGCCCATTCTTCCAGACTGTAAATCGCCTATCCAGTCCCCTAAGCGACAGACCAATCCAGTAGCATTCATTAACTTTCAATCACAAAAATCAATTCGAGAAGGAGCGAATTAAAAGTAACACGACAAACCTATGGATTTTGCAATAAAACTCCAAAAATAAGTTGATGAATATATTAGAAAAATAGCCTTTGTTTACAATTTTAAATATTCGGCATTATTTCAACTATTTTACCACTTATGCCATAAATGAATCGGTTCATCTATACACTCAATAAATTTCCCTACGTTTACAACTCGATGACAAATATTACAAAAGTTCGTAAATGTACAGAGATACCGAATACAGAAACCTCCTCTTCAACGATCTTCATATTTCTTTCTTATCAAAATAACGGAACAGAACTCACTAAAACTAAGGTATCCTACATTTTTCAACATTACATGAAAACGAACAAACTTCAATCAAAATCACTCAACAGCTTCAAACATGATCATTATACAACATACAATCATACAAGCGACGAATTAACTGCACATCATGTCACATTTCAAAACAGCGGCTTCATTAAGGAACTACTTATCCTCCAAAAGTTTGAAACACGAAAACACCGTCAAAATACAGTCATTTCAATTAAGGGATATAAGACCGCATATGATTATTCATAAAATATAATGAGACAAACGATAATGGCTTTTCCTTCCTTCTGAAGCCTGAACCATGATATGATAAGAATAACTTAACCTTCGAAAACAGACTCCATATCAACAATTCAGGAGAGGAATCATTTCAAACTGCACTACACGGGAAAAAAAAATTATGCATCATTCGGGAGAAATAATGTGAATCATAAATCAACATTTCTTGCCATAAGGTAATTATAATCACTCCAAATGAATGTAATCATTACCTTTAAAAAGCACGATGAAAAAAATCGAAAATGTACAATTCACCAAAATACTTTGGTTTCTCGCGAAGCCGACAATCTTATTCCAGTCAACAGTTATTTTGCTAGATTCAATACGAATATACTACACTTTTCAAAATTATCTACACACAGGGGTAAATTTCATTTATGGTTTTATAATACATGAATGAGTTTACAAATTTTACAAACTAAAAAATATTTACAATACAAAATTATTTATTAAGCCTCCGCTGGAGGAAAATCACGAACACACATACTAATTCACACAATGCGACATATTTGTTTTTTTACAAATACAAACCGACCATAGAAAAATTATAGCAGAAGAGGCGCTTCGATCGAAGATGACGAAAAAAAAGAAATCAGTCAAAATTTCACGAACGCACAACAAAATTACCTACCGAATCAATGTTGATACGATTCCGCCACGAATGTCGTGGTCACTGGCCACACTGGGGCACTACTGTGCGACCAACACGACTGTCTAGATTTTTCTCACATATTTTCAAACTGTACCCCAAACTGACCAAGGTCAAATTTTATGAAATGTTAACAATATTCAAGTGAGTAGATTATTTATGTGCGTTTGAATCTTCGACTATATAGCATATAGTCAAAGGTTTGAATATTCTTTCCAATGCAATTTGGCTAAAGCGTCGGTTATAATGGCACTGACTGTGTCAATGAAATTTTCACGGAATGGCTAGAACTATCCAAAAAATCCCCATTACTTTGAAGTGATAACAAAGTAACATGAACAAACAAATGTTTGACACCGTAGAAATTCACTGAAAAGTTAAAATATTTCAACTTTACTGAAACCCAGAGAATCTTTCATTACCTGATTCACTGACTATTATAAACGGTTCGAAAAAAAAACACAGGTTCAACTTTTTCTGTGAAAAATTCAGTGCCATTATAATTTATAACCGACGCTTAACCGACCTTCGTGGCAGAGTGGTCTAAAGTCTGAACAGTGTGTAGTTGCGGTGTACGTATGTCTGTGGTTCGAATCTCTCCCAAGCAATGATTTTACATAAATTTTTCTACAATTTTTTTACTTTTTTTTTCTTGCTAAGTCCTTTCCTCAATCTATCCATTCTTTTATACATTCCTTACCTCAAGAGATGTTTTTTTATAGAAAAATCTTACCACAATACATACCTAAAAGCTACATTCCTCACCTCAACTCAGTGATGGGCACGCTCCGGAAAAAAAAGAGCGCGCTCCGCTCTTCGCTCTAAGTGAGAAAAAAAAGAGCGCGCTCCGCTCTCGCTCCAAGTGAGAAAAAAAAGAGCGCGCTCCGCTCTCGCTCCTGGAGCGGTCAGGAGCGGTCGGAGCGCCGCTCTTTTCAAGTGAATTTTGGTATATAGATATGTTGGTCGAATTTAAACCTATTTTTATTATTTTTTTTTGATTTAATCAATTTTAGTGAGTGGTGAACTGGTGAAATGGTGAATCTTGATTCATGAGTACCTATAACATGAGGATTTAATACCGTGCGCACAACTAATTCTTTACACATCAACGTAAAAATCTGCTAAAAACGCATTTTACATGATTTCAAAATCAATATTAAAACTTATTAAAACTATATAGAATTATTTTTGACACCAATTTCTTATCAAGTAATACTATAAAACTGACTTAGACCATATAACCTGGACTGCTTAAGCTCCATAAGTGTAATGTTAAATTTTTGTTTCCAACATCTTAACCCGCTAAATCATAAAATGTAAACAAACCATCTTATCACTTGAAGAACCTTCGTTTATCTTTCGTAACTTTTTCAATGGTCTAAGAAAACTGATTAGAACTATAAATCAATCCACAGTTTCAAGTTGTAATGTTATTTCAAAATTACATGAATTGATTTTTGTAACTTTTTTTGCCGGTTTGTAATAAATCAATTGCGCGCACGGTATAGAAAGAAACAGTCTAATAAATAATAATTATAAAATAAAAAATTCAAATATTCATTTATTGAAACGTTCCAATGATAGAGGAGCGTTATCAGAGGAGCGCGCTCTTTTCTTTAAATTTCCGCTCCAGGCTGGAGTACTCCGGAGCGCGCTCCGGTTGTTGTAGTTGTATTCAGAGGTGTTCCCGCTCACGAAAAATATGAGCGCGCTACCGCTCCCGCTCTTAAAAAATGAGCGCGCTCCCGCTCTCGCTCCTAAAGAATGAGCGCGCTCCCGCTCCCGCTCTTAAAGAATGAGCGCGCTCTCGCTCCCGCTCATGAGCGCAGTTCCGGTCCCGCTCCCGCTCATGAGCGCAGTTTCGCTCCCGCTCTCGCTCAAAATATAAAATTACTAAACTATTATGTTGTTCAAGCACAACTCAATATTTAATGGAGTTAAAAATTAAAATTATAACTTATTAGAAGTCAATAACAATAACCTATACTAGTTCTTCTCATTAGTAACTTAATAGCGCGCTCATTTGGCATAAGCCGAAATGAGCTCGCTCTCGCTTCCGCTCATATGAAATGAGCGCGCTCTCGCTCTCGCTCATACAAAATGAGCGCGCTCTCGCTCTCACTCACACAAAATGAGCGCGCTCTCGCTCCCGCTCATACAAAATGAGCGCGCTCCCGCTCCCGCTCACAAAATGCGCTCTCGCTCGTGAGCGCGCTCCCGCTCACGCATAATGAGCGCGTGAGCGGGAACACCTCTGGTTGTATTAAAAAAAGAGCGCGCTCCGCTCTTCCGCTCCCAACCGGAGCGTGCCCATCACTGCCTCAACTTATCCTTTTCGTACATTCCTTGATTCCTTACCTCAAGTAGTGATGGGAAAATGCGCGCATAATCTTTTTGTGAGAATATTCTTGAGAATATTCTCAAAAATGCGCAGAATCTTTTATCTCCTTTGTTTTGGCACACAGAGGCTCCATGTTGTTTGGCGTTGTTATTGAGCATAAAAAATACAAGAATATTTTTTTTCAATCTATTAATGACTGTTTCCTATATATGAACAAAAATCAAGTATTATTTTTAGAAAAATCATGAGGAAGGAGATACCCAGTATCTCAGCATTATATACCTATTATGAAATTATGACACTATAAAAATGGGCGAAGTGATGATAGCATCTTAGTTCATTATTTACTATTATTTTAATGTTTATTGTTTTGTATATTTAATAATTAATTTTTTTTAAGTATTTCAGAGCAATTTTTTTCCTTCTTTTCTGAAAAATGTTTCCTTTATTTCGTCTTTTCTTACTACATTACCATTTCTTCAATTTCTCAAGCAATTATAGTTGATATGTGAATTTTCAATTTTCAATTTCGTAAATATTTGTTATTATTATTATTATTATTATTATACTTGAAGGAAAGAGGTAGCGAGGCTGCAAACTATAACTTCCTTCATTTAGGTTGGCAATTTGAAACATACTAGACCCCTTGTTATAACTACCTACCACAAGCTATTGTAAATATTAAAAAATAAAGCCATTCATAAAAGAATTAAAATCAAGATTACTGAGAGGGATTCGGATCCGGGAGGAGTGATGTTGTCGTGAGGATATACAAACTTTCAAATATTAAGCACATAATATATCGGTTGTTATAGACTTATATCCTCTACTCATCTAAAGGCATAGGGGATTGTTAATAAGAGTGGCAAAAAAATAGCGCCAAATATTATCAAAATATTTAAATTCTAAAATCACATTCCAAGCTTAGTAGTAATGTGATACAATATGGTAGGAGGTGTAGTTTCGCAGTTTAGATACAAATAAAGGGATAATGGATGATAGCGTTGATGAATTTTAATTTAATTTCAACAATATTTTTTAGATTTGGCTTTTCAGTACGAGTATTTTGATATGTCACAAGGCATGTTTTACTTTTTTTTTTTTCAGAGAATATTCTCTATATTCTCAAATTTTTTAGAATATTCTCGATTATGTAGTCGTGAGAATATTCTCTTCTCATCACTAACCTCAACAGATTTTTTTATAAAAAATCATACCATGAGAAATTTCTAATAACGACATTCTTTTCCTCGAGGTTTTTTTTTTCATTTTTTATTCAAAAATAATAATATGATTGCATTACGATTACCTAGTATGTTATAACATGAAATCACGTAAGCGGATAGAGCGCGCGCTAGTAGTGTAAGTGGCCAGTTTGTGGTACGGTTTGGAAGTAGAGATGCGAAGAAACTTACCGCGGTAACTTACCCGGTAACTTACTGGTAACTTACCGGTAAATTACCGCATCATAAATTTCTTAAATTACCGCGGTAATTTATAAATTTTTATTAAATATGCATGTCGCATTGGGAATCGACTTCCATCATGATCATTTCCAAAACTGAAACAAAACGATTGAAATTTTGATACTTTTCCTACCCCTTATGAAGTTTTTCGTCGATGAAACTTTTCATGCACAACATTTCGCTATTATTTTCTCAGTTTTTACGCTTTGAAGTTGTGATGAGCTAACCACTGATGAACTATGTATGTGGGAGTGTAATTGCATAGTATGCGTGCATGTTTCATGCAACAGCATGCAAAATGAAAAAATTTACCTACCCCCTCTTTGTGGTACCGGTAACCCAGACCAGTATTAGTATTACTATTGTGTATTATCTTATTCGTCCTACTCATTCAAGTTGTGCTTCATCTCTCAAATTTTGTGTCATGTTTATATACAATTAGATTGTTAATTTGTGCACTTCTAACTCGAGTCTGACCAAGAAATACCATTGCCAACTCAACAGAATGATATTGAAAATATTGATTTGAATTAAGATTTTTAATTTTAAAATTAAATTCATTTACTGGAACTTTTTCGGATATGAAATTACTAAAAATATTGGATAGGAAATTTTCTTTTTACGGATGAATTATCAGATTCAGAACTAGAAGCCTTCGAAATAGATTTTAGATTTGGTTGCTAATTTTTGATTTGCAGTTTTTTTTTATTGCATTATTTTATTTTAGTGATTCCCTTTCAATACTTTCTATTCAGTCTTAAAAAAAAAAAAAGCTTAAAAAAATCATTCGACCCTCCATGTATTTCATTATCAGTTTATCACTCATCATTTTATTTCTGTTATAATTGCTCTAAAATAATTCTAAAACAAGCTTTCAAACAATGCTATACTTAGTATAGTCTATAGAATAATGAAATAATTATACAATACCGGGTGACTACTTGATTCGAGCTCCCAAGCGAAAAAATCAACTAAAAGGTAAATAAATTCAAAATATATATATATTTTTTGACAACGAAAGGATAAAAAATTAAAATTTTGCATTTCATTGATAAACGCTTTTAAGCATTAAATATTATTTATGCTAATTATTCTTGCTAATATCATTCAAATACATAATTTATTTTTATGAGGAAAAGATTTTTGCGTTTGGTGTGCTCGAATCAAGTAGTTACCCCGTATAATGCAACATTTTTGAAGAATTATAAATTACTTAAATTACTGGTAAGTTACCGGTAAGTTACCCAAACTTAAATTACCGGTAATTTTGCACCTCTATTTGGAAATATCTTTGACTATATACTAGATGGACCGAGTTACGTGTAGAAAAACTGCGGTGAAACATTACATGCATCAGAGTCGGAACACTCGTTGCAACTTTATATCTTGCGCATGCCTGAAGTCCTTTATCACATTCAGGGCTGTTAACAATAACTAAAACTCTTAACCTTAACTCAAACTGACTCGTATTTTCAGGTATTAAGAATAAAACTGAATTTAACTATAACTATAAATCCCAATATGTGTAACTGAATAAAACTTAAACTAATATTTTCAGTCCCTGAAACTGAATTAAACTTTAACTCAAACTTAAAAAAAAATCGTTTTGGTTAAAGTCTCAAGCCAATTTCCAATTTTCCAACTTTGAACGAACATTCAGCGACTTGAGGTTCATTTTAGACCCTTTGCAATGCAGTCTCAAAGGGTTATTTTCTATTATTAATGATCTTTTGTTACTGCGAAATAATTATATTAAGTAGTTTTGAAAATTAAAATTTTAAGGGTGAAATTTTAAATTAAATTCATTTTATATTTTTGAAAACGCTTAATTTATTGAATTTGGAAACTCTTATGTCTTATTTCATCTTTTCATCATACATAAAAAGCAGATATGATATAATCGGTAACTACATTATTTCATTCTAACTTCAACTTCTTCAAGTATTTTAAAAGAAGAATTTAACTTTAACCTTAACTCTAAACTTTTATTTTATTTAAGTTAAAACTAGTTTACTTCAACTTTAACTATAACTTAAACTTTAAGTGAAAAGAATAAAACTGCTAACTTTAACTCTTATTTTTGTTTTGAAAGACTAAAACTTTAACTGAATTTAACTAATATACGTTTAAGTTAACAGCCCTGATCACATTTATGTTATTCTGATTCTATGCAGTACTATCGATGTCCCCTTGCCGCACTATCAGCGCGAAATAAATTAGCGCATGCGCATTTAGAATTTAGTCAGGAGTGTTCTGAGAAAATTTGTGTAATCAAAGTTATATAAATAAAGACTAGTTAGCTCACTCACATAAGAAGAACGGTGTAAAATCCGTCCACCCTCGATTAGTTACAAACGCGGCCACCGCAGCAGTGCGAAGGGCTATTTTTCTCGCGACGTGCATTTAAAATACATTGGGAGCGCAAATTTTTACAACTTCAAGTCCACGTTACTCGAAATTTTCAGCGGCACCATAGGGTTTTTAAATTGCTATCTTATAGAAAATTTCACGCTCTTTCCAATGGTATATAATAAAAATTTTTTTGATCAATATTTCTACTAGATATGGAGGTTTTAAATTCAAAAAACGCATCTTAGCTGGGAAAACGCGTACTTTTCGTAACTTCACATTCACGTTACTCAAAATTTTGAGCAGCACTATGGGGTTTTTAAATTACTGTCATATAGAAAATTTCACGCTCTTTCCAATGGTGTATAGTAGAAATATTTTTGATAAATATTTCTAATAGATATAGCGGTTTTAGTGCTGAATATTGTATTTCACCTATATAAAAACGCATAGTATTCGTAACTTCACATTCACATTTCACAAAATTTTGAGCGGCATCATGAGGTTTTTAAATTGTTATCTTATAGAAAATTTCACGCTCTTTTCAATGGTGTACAATAAAAAATTTTTTGATCGATATTTTCACTAGATAAACGGATGTTTTAAATTCAAAGCACGTACATTAGATATGAAAATTCGTATTTTTCGTAATTTCACATTCACGTTACTCAAAATTTTGCGCGGCACCATGAGGTTTTTAAATTGCTATATTATAGAAAATTGCACGATCTTTCCAATGGTGTATAGTAGAAATATTTTTGATAAATATTTCTAATAAATATAGGGGTTTTAATATTGAACGTTGTATTTCACCTATATAAAAATGAGTATTTTTCGTAACACGCAGTATCCTCATTACTCAAAATTTTCAGTTTCATCATGAAGAAAATTCATTGCTCTTTCCGATTGTATATGCTCGTAATAAAAATCTTCGTGATTAATATTTCTTCTAATTATGGAATTTTCAATGTTAAAAACTCTTATTTTATCTAAATAAAAATTCGTGTTTCCTACTTTTAAAACTTGTTGAAATGAAAATCATTACCAATCAATTTTGTTCACACCCTGAAGGAGATCGTGAAATTTCATGCTGAATAATAATTCTCAACTGTGAAACATTGTGCATGTAATAATCTATGGGGAATTTTGAATCACCAGCCTAAACGCGACTATTAACCATATTGGTAAAATTGTTCATTTTCACATATATCTAGGTACCTATCAATATTTGCAAAGTGATAATTGAAAAATAAAATATTTTTTTATGTTTCAGATAAAAAATTTCCCTCTTCCTTCAGTGGCATTCATATGCCTAGGTACATAGTACATATGACAAACAAATTTTACTCAATATTTCTATCCGTTGTGGAGGTTTCATTCGTTTAAACGTCACCATAAATGACACCGAATTGAAATTTCAAGAAATCATTTCATTATCTCATTTCACACGTACCTATACTAATGTCAATTTTCATATTTCATTTTTATTTCGTAGTGTTATCATAGAATAATATATCCTTATATGGAGTAAAAAATTTTACTATCTCTTGTGAAAGGCATACCACGAAAAAACTTGAAGTTTTTAGGAACTAGGTAGTTTTTTCTTATCTTTTTAATACTTTGAATAAAACTAATACATTGATAAGATAGGTAAAAATTTGGTTCCTAATAATTTGACATTTTTCTATGTGAAATAATTCAGAATTCCTTGAAATATTTTTAGATCTTTTTAAAATGACGATCTTATTAGGGGTCTGCTAAGGCCGAACCAGATGGAGAGGGAGTGTAACTTATCCAACAGGCTTGGGTTTTTACTGAGGTTCCTCAAAAAATCCAAATTGAGAGTAATTTGTAGTAATTATTCGTAAAATTAAAAGAAAAATTGGATTTTATCATATATCATCTTCTTCATGATGAAACTGAAAATTTTGAGTAATGAAGATACTGCGTGTTACGAAAAATATTCATTTTTATATAGGTGAAATACAATGTTCAATATTAAAACCCCTATATTTATTAGAAATATTCATCAAAAATATTTCTACTATACCAGAGACTGGAAGCCGAAAGATAAAGCTGGGCTTTTGGCTTTTAGCTAGTGATAGAAATTATAAAGCTGGAGCTTTTAGCTTTTGGCTTTTGAAATTATATGGCTGATTGGGCTAGCTTTTGGCTAGCTTTTGGCTGGAGGAAAATACGGCTTTTTTCGGCTTTCAGCTTTCAGCTTTCGGCTTTCAGCTTTCGGCTTTCAGCTTTCGGCTTTCAGCTTTCGGCTTTCCACTTTTATCCACCTAAGCACGTCTAATTGCAGTTGGAGGGAAAAAATATAGAAAAATCTCACTAGAAAAATCAATCTTTTTTGGATTTTAACTCGAGAAAATTGAATGTAATTTGATAATTTTATTTTGGCATGACAGCATGACGCGAATAGAATTTTACGTTTTTACTATGTTTTTACTTTTTAGTTTTTTTACTGGACTTTAATTTTTGAAAAAAGCTGTTAGAAAGCCAAAAAAATAAAGCTTTTGGCTAGCTTTTGGCTGCTGAATTATAAAGCTGAGCTAGCTTTCAGCTTTCCAAAAGCCTCAAAAATGACCGGCTTTCGGCTTTTCGGCTTTCAGCTTTCGGCTGGCTTCCGGTCTCTGTACTATACACCATTGGAAAGATCGTGCAATTTTCTATAATATAGCAATTTAAAAACCTCATGGTGCCGCGCAAAATTTTGAGTAACGTGAATGTGAAATTATGAAAAATACGAATTTTCATATCTAATGTACGTGCTTTGAATTTAAAACATCCGTTTATCTAGTGAAAATATCGATCAAAAAATTTTTTATTGTACACCATTGGAAAGAGCGTGAAATTTTCTATAAGATAACAATTTAAAAACCTCATGATGCCGCTCAGAATTTTGTGAAACGTGAATGTGAAGCAGTGTTGTAGGAACGAACATAGGTCTGTTCTTGTTCCTGTTCTCATTCCTGGAAAGACCCAGTCATTTGATCCTGTTCCTGACTCGTTCTTATTCTCAATGTTTCAACTGTTCTCGTTCAGTTCTTCGTTCTTTTAATTCTTTACAATGTTGTTCTCGTTCTGTTCTTTGTTCTTTCAATCCTTTATGGTCTCGTTCTTGTTCGTTCTTCGTTCTGTTCTCGTTCTTCAAATTTTCTTTTGTTCTTTCTTTCTTTCTTTTTTTTTTTTTTGATAACGTGTTTACAGTTAATGTTGTTGTTGAAATTGAAAATCAATTAATTGAAGCTAATAATTAAAAAAAAATACACTTATATGGGTATATGTAGCACTTGCCTGAAATATAAATTTCTTATTTTCTCTTTCCCTTCATGATATCTAGGTATTAATTTTATAATAAATCATGAACTTTCAAAAGAACGAAGAACAACAAAAAATTACATCGTTCTTGTTCTTGTTTTTGTACCTCAACATTGTTCATTAGTTGGTTCTCGTTTTGTTCTTTGAACTTTCAGTTTGAAAATATTCTGTTCTCGTTCTGTTCTTTGTTCTTCAGATATACCACTTTTATGTTCTCGTTCTTGGTCCTGTTCCTCAGGAACAATAAAAGTTCTCCGTTCTTGTTGTTCTTCGTTCTCGTTCTTTGGTTTGTTCCTACAACACTGATGTGAAGTTACGAAAACTATGCGTTTTTATATAGGTGAAATACAATGTTCAATATTAAAACCCCTATATTTATTAGAAATATTTATCAAAAATATTTCTACTATACACCATTGGAAAGATCGTGTAATTTTCTATAATATAGCAATTTAAAAACCTCATGGTGCCGCGCAAAATTTTGAGTAACGTGAATGTGAAGTTACGAAAAGTACGCGTTTTCCCAACTAAGATGCGTTTTTTGAATTTAAAACCTCCATATCTAGTAGAAATATTGATCAAAAAAAAAATTTATCATATACCATTGGAAAGAGCGTGAAATTTTCTATAAGATAGCAATTTAAAAACCTTATGGTGCCGCTGAAAATTTCGAGTAACGTGGACTTGAAGTTGTAAAAATTTGCACTCCCAATGTATTTTAAATGCGCGTGGCGAGAAAAATAGCCCTTCGCACTGCTGCGATGGCCGCGTTTGTAACTAATCGAGGGTGGACGGATTTTACACCGTTGTTCTTATGCGAGTGAGCTAACTAGTCTTTATATATAACTTTGGTTCGAACCTTCAGACTTAGAACTATCAGACCTACGTTCCTTACCTCAAAGTTGGGTTTGGTTAGGTTTAATTTATTTATTATTTTTTCCACCGTCCGAAGTTTCAGTGACACATAAATATTAAATTTTTATAAGTGCAAAGAATTGGAGTCCAGCACTTTTTGTCTAAGGTTTAGCCCTTAGTGTTAGCTCACTCACATAAGACCAACGGTGTAAAATCCGTCCACCCTCGATTAGTTACAAACGCGGTCACCGCAGCACTGAGAAGGGCTATTTTTCTCGCGACGTGCATTTAAATAACATGGGAAGCACCAGTTTTTACAACTTCAAGTCCCCGTTACTCGAAATTTTCAGCGGCACCATAGGGTTTTTAAAATGCTATGTTATACAAAATTTCACGCTCTTTCCAATGGCAGGAGCATAACTAAGTCATTTTTCAGGGGGGGGGGGATATTTTGAAAAAATCACAACTTTATGTAATGAAATTCCCAACTTTTTTTGACAAAATTTACAACTTTTCTTTTCTTTTTTAATTTGAGAAATGGTGTAAATTGCAAAATAATTAGGTACAAATAAGCGCCGTCATCCGCAGTTCTTTCATGTTCTTTTTGTAGTCGTTGTTAAAAATTTCATCACACGAACAACACTGCATTTTGTATCTTTTTCCTTTCCCTCCTTTATTCATTTTTAGGTTTTTTTTTAAATTCAACTTAAGTTAATAAAAAGTACAGACATATAGCAGGTATAGGATGCACAGAAAAAAATCGGTGGATTATTGGCTTAGTGAGCAGTGGCAACGGCTTAATTTTAAGTTATAGTGTTGGGCGATTAATAATCGATTATTCGGTAAAAATAATTGGAAAATCGATTAATCAATTATTAAAAGTGATGGATTATTTTATGAAATAGGTTATCGATTAATTGGCCAATTTTCATTTTTTTTCAATGATGATTTTTATTATGGCACCGTGACGTTTTTAAATTACTATCTTATGGAAAATTTCATGCCCTTTCCAATAGTGTATAATAAAAATCTTTTTTATCAATATTTTTGCAAGATATGGAGGTTTCAAAGTTGAAAATCGTATTTCGAGCCCCCAATCCAGATTTTAAGAGATTTTCTAATGCCTGGCAGTTACAGGCGTTACAGACGCCTCTGACTACGCTTATAATTTACAAGTTCCTATGATGATGAAAAACGAACCCACTTTTTCATTTATCAATAAGGATTAAGTAGTAGGAAGTAGGTAGAGGTACCTACCTATATAAAACATACGATTTTCAACACTTAACCTCTGTAGCTAATACAAATATAATTCAGAAAGATTTTCTCTATACATCATCAGAAAGAGCATGAAATTTACTTCAAGATAGCAATTTAAAAATCATATGATGCAACTGAAAGTTTTGAGTAACGAGATATCTAAAATTTAGATCCTATTGGTTACTTGGAGGTGGAACATGTTCAAAAAAATTAAAAATTACATTGTAGTATGGTATAATACGCGCAAAATAGCACGCCAGTGCTGAACAATACTCCACGGTGGCACATGAAAAAGAATATGTAAGAATATATTACTTGCTCAAAATTGTTTCAGAAATTGCCAATCAAAAATTTCCAAACTGCGTAACTCCACAAGTATCTAATCATAGAAAAGAATTGAAAATATTACTGAAAAGTCGCAGAAAAAATTTCAACTTTCATCTCAATTACAAGATAAGAAAAAAAATTAAACCGAAAAACACGTTTTTTCTTGCACACTATTATGTTATATGAAATAAGCGGAATGCGGGTCTAAAATTTTGGCCAAATCTTTTCTCGATAGAGTTTACCTTGGCCTTGTAATCGTTCGAAAAGCTTTTGAAGGCATCTCGATCAACTTATCCTATTATTCCCTTTATCCATAAGCAACGATACATATGTAGGCCTATAATTATCTTTGAAATAATACAGACACGTATATATCAAACCATCGTGATTATTCAGTAATTGATAGAACTATATTTCTTCGATTGGTTCCTGTTTGGTTGAATTAATTTAAGTACGCTCAAGTAATGGTACATAAGGTTTCCCATATAACGCCCAAATGGCGTGTTTTTGACCTTAACTCTAAAATATCGTTCTTTAACAACACTCTTATTCTAAATTTAGGACTTGCGTTCAGTCATTCAGTACATCTAGAACATTTTTCGAACTTCTGTTTCCTTGGAAATACTCGTAAAGTAATTTCTTTCGTGACAAATTCAATGCATAACTTCTCATTTTATTAATTCTTTCGTTAATAATTCACTTATCTAGCAGATATGTCTGTGCAGTTTTATTACCATTCGTGAACGGATTTATTTTGTGTCGAAGTTAATTATTTAATTTTCGTGGTTCAAATTTTTCAATATTCGAAACTGTTTTGTCTTGAAATAATGACTCTCATAAGAATCGTATATAATAACTATTGACTGAATAAATAGGTATGTACTATTCTAGATGCATCATTTAATTTCTTTTTTCCTTTTTTAGATGCATTTGCATATTTCAAAAGTTGTAAGTACGAGTATTTTTTTGCTTAAGAATGTGAAAATTCCGCTTTTTACATCAACTCTTCAAAGACGAATGCAGGTATACAGGGTGTTCTGTTTCGATGGAACTTTCATAGTGCGACTTATTAAGCATTAATAATTACACGGTAGTTTGCTTATCCCCAAAAATTGAAAAAGTTGAAATAAATTTACTTTAAAAAATATATTTCAATCAGGTTGTTTTTTTTTGCGTTTGACACTCTCCCAAAATATGTCCTTTTTAGCTCGCTGAGTAGCCTCATAAGTTTAGGGACAGCACTACTAAAAAGTGCAATAAAAGACAACGGGTATGGAGGATAAGATGGTCAAAAATGCCCCCGACGGATTTTTGAATGGTTGCAAGGGTAAAATGTGAAGCACACATCAAAAAAATTAATCAAAATTTTAGGCTCCAGTCCCACCTTTAGTTTCCCGTGAAACTTTGTTTTAAAGAGCTTCTGTTTCGCCGATTGCATATTCAAGACTCAAGAGTGCCTAAACCCGACCAATCATATTTGTTGATTTACCTACTTATCTTACCTATTGTTAACATTTGGGGCCCTGTATTGATGCATCCTTAAATAGGCAATCGGTAAAACACGAAACTTTCTTTCAGAGCCTATTCAAAGATTTTTTGCAGGTGCGCAAAGTAAAGTAAAAATTTCAAAATTCATGTGTGTACCCCGCCCCACCCAAAAAAATTATGGCATCAAGCTATGAACTGAAAATAGAAGCATTGTAGTGCGTAATGAACTTTTGAGCCCAGCTGCGCCTTAAAATAGGCTCTCCTCCCTCTGAAATTAATTACCTGAGTTTTTAACCAAATAACAACAGCTATTACATCCTACCTGATTTGGGAAGGGAAAGTCGAGGGAGGGTGGGATCTTCAAATCCTTGCGTTTGAGACCATCACTTTTTGGTATAAATATATTTATAAAATTTTTTCTCGCACGTGTAGCGCCGGAGAGTATTCATAAAATTCACTCAAAATTTGGTGAGAGATTCTTCTTGAAAATGCGCAGAACAACCTTTTTTGTTTTTTCGATAAATTTCAAAATGGCGGATCACTCAAATTTTGAGGGGGGCTGGAAAAGGGGCAAATAGCTAAAATTTTTCGTTTTTGATCTCATATCGCATAGTACTGCAACAACACCACATCTCAAAAAAAAATCCTTGACTGCAAAAACACCACATGTCAAAAAACTACCAAAAATAATTTGCGTTGCGAAAATCTGGCCTTCACCATTGAAAAGAACGTGAAAAATTAGTAAATATCAATCAAAAAAAAAAAAAAAAATGAATTTGAATTCGTATTTTGTTATTTACAAAGCAAATAAAAAGCAATTTTCTTAAGTTTCGGTTACTTGACGTATTTTGAGATGTGGTGTTGTTGCAGTAGGGGGTGCGATATGAGAGAGTGAGTCAAGGACACTAACATATCCAAATTTCAGCTTCCTAAGTGCATACTGAGAGGAGTTAGATTAAAAAACGGCTTTTTGAGGAAGTTTTGAGTCGTGAAATTTCTTGAATCTTCCATATCTCCCCACTAAATCAAGTTAAAATGGTCAAATTTTGTGTGTGAAGTTAGTTGGTGACCATAATATGACCTCTTGAATTTCGATCAAAATGGGTCCAAAATGGCGGATAATCAAAATTTGAGTAGAGCTTGAGAAGCCTCAAGTTCATTATAATGTAATTAATATGAATTCATATGGTTATTTGGGATAAGATGTATACTATGTTCCCAATTCACTTCCATACATGATGTTGGAGGGTGGAAGGCGGGACAAGTCGAAAATTTTTTATTGCTGTGTTATATGATAAAATGAGCCCAAGTGACAAACCTCTCAGTGATTTTGGAGGAGAGTTAGACGAAATAGGGGCTTTTGGAGGAGAAATTGTAGTAGGAAATTTCATGAATCTTTCATATCTCATCACCAAATCGGCCTAGAATGGTCAAAATTTGTTTGTAGGATTAGTTTGTGACCAGAATATAACCACTTAAATTTGAGTCAAAATGTATCCAAAATGGCGGATTTATAAAATTTGAAGATAATTTGAGGAACCTCAAATAGTTATAATTTGAGAAATATGTGTTCGCATGATTATTTCATGGCAAGAAATACTACATTTGTGCCAAATTCAACTTCTTAAATGTTTTTGGAAAGGATAGGGTAGGGGTTTTCAGACTTGGTTGGGTGTGGCCTGTGGTGATGAACGGGTAAGCAAAGTTATTACTAAATCAAAACAAGCCCCAGTTAAAAACTCAGCTCCAGTAATGCGGCATGGCTGCTTACGTTTTTTTTTTAAATCGCAAAAATTATGCGGATATGTCATCAAGCAAAAAAAATTAAAAATTTTAATCAGAGAGTTAAAAAAAAACAATTTACGCGTGGGGGAAAAAATATATATATACCAAAAAGTTGGACATTTGCCAGATGATTACAAATGGTCTGAAACGCAAAGATTTGAAGACCCCACCCTCTCTCGACCTTCCCTTCCCAAATCAAGTAGGCTGTAATAGCTATCGTTTTGTTAAAAACTAGCTAAAAATTTATCGAAATACGTCCATTAGGAGAAGCTGGGCATTGGAACAACATATTTTTGGCCCTATTTTTGTTATTTTTTTCTTGTAGCTTTATATATACCGGGTGACTACTAGGGTGGGTCGATTTTCACTTTTTTTGGGAAATTAAGAATGTACCTAGTTCAATGGTTGCAAAATGATCCCAATAGAATGTAAAAAAAATTTCAGCCCTCTAGGTCAATATTTACCCCTCCCATAATTGAGTCAAAGTTTGTAAATAAGCAAATTTTTTCAAAAAATTTCAAAAAATTTTGTTAGACTATTTAAATTTTTTTTTGCGTTTAAACATCATGTTTTGCCTTCCCAACTTCGAAAAAAAATTAAAATGCCAATTTTTCCTCCATCCAGGGGTTCCAAAAATACCTAAAATATGTGCTAAAATACCTTATTTTACCTGTTTTTCCATTTTATTTAATATCATTTATTAGCTCTTAATAATTAATTGATATTGTGTAAAAGATAGTAGCTGAGTACAATTATGTGGTATTCCTCAGTATTTAAGCTCAGACAATACATATATTGGTTCATTTTTACAATTTGAAAAGTACCCAAAATAGCCAATAACTTAGCTCTGTTTTATACTCATTCTTACAACATAATTTTGAATGACGAATATAGCGCAGCTCTTTACTGTTATATCAACTACAAATTTTCAAATACTCATTTATATACGTAGGTATATTTAAATTATCCAACGTCTAGCCGATAGACGTGCATCAGTCATATGCGTTGAGCTGCTTAACAGCTGATGTTCGCCCCCACTCTGTCACAGTAGGAAGTAAATCTCGTTTGAAATCGCGACAGGTTAGATTTTCTTACATTTTTAAATCCTTTTTACACCAAATATTCATTCCGCTACAAACCGTTTCCTTATTTTCATTTCTAGATGATGCCATCTTTCGAATTTAAGAAAGATTTCAAAATTTGAATAATTCGGTAAGTTCTTGCCTATTACCCGGCTGGCCGGAGGAACTCGATGCACAGCCACCTCCGCGTGGTGAGTTCTGGTATAAAGCAAAGAGCTGTGCAATTATTTGCCAATTGAATCATTGAATATTGTAAGTATGAGTATTAAGTAACTCTTAGCTAGGTAGAAATGGTAAATTGTAATTACTCATACAATGACCATTTTGGAGACCCCTTATTGTGAAAATGAACCAATATATGTATTGTCTGAGCTTAAATACTGAGGAATACCACATAATTGTACTCAGCTACTATCTTTTACACAATATCAATTAATTATTAAGAGCTAATAAATGATATTAAATAAAATGGAAAAACAGGTAAAATAAGGTATTTTAGCACATATTTTAGGTATTTTTGGAACCCCTGGATGGAGGAAAAATTGGCATTTTAATTTTTTTTCGAAGTTGGGAAGGCAAAACATGATGTTTAAACGCAAAAAAAAATTTAAATAGGTCTAACAAAATTTGTTGAAATTTTTTGAAAAAATTTGCTTATTTACAAACTTTGACTCAATTATGGGAGGGGTAAATATTGAGCTAGAGGGCTGAAATTTTTTTTACATTCTATTGGGATCATTTTGCAACCATTGAACTAGGTACATTCTTAATTTTCCAAAAAAAGTGAAAATCGACCCACCCTAGTAGATACCATCATCAGCTACAACTACAACGTATACTCGATCACAATGCTGTGTGGAACTAGTTAAATGGGTAAGTATAGTAATGTTCCAAATACTCTTTTTAATCTCCGCTTTTAATGATTTCTTTTCTGTTTCAACTAATATGATATCAACATCAATGCGAGTGATACTATTACTTAAAAAAAAGGAACTGCCTAAACCACCAAAATCACCCTTAGATTAATGGAGTGGATGATGCGAATACAGATGATTGTACGGATGATGAACAGAAAAAAAAAAAACGTAAGCAGCCATGCCGCATTACTGGAGCTGAGTTTTTAACTGGGGCTTTTGATTTAGTAATAACCTTGCTAACCGTTCATCACTACAGGCCACACCCAATACCAAGTCTGAAAACCCCTACCCTATCCTTTCCAAAAACACTTAAGAAGTTCAATTTGGCACAAATGTAGTATTTCTTGCCATGAAATAATCATGCGAACACATATTTCTCAAATTATAACTATTTGAGGGTCCTCAAATTATCTTCAAATTTTGTAAATCCGCCATTTTGGATCCATTTTGACTCAAATTTAAGTGGTTATATTCTGGTCACAAACTAATCCTACACACAAAGTTTGACCATTCTAGGCCGATTTGGTGATGAGATATGGAAGATTCATGAAATTTCCTGCAGCAATTTCCCCTCCAAAAGCCGTTTTTTGCTCTAACTCGCCTCCAAAATCACTGAGGAAGCTAAAATCAAAATTCGTTTGTCACTTGGGCTCATTTTATCATATGACACAGCAATAAAAAATTTTCGACCCCTCCTGTACCCCCACCACTATTTTAGGTAACCCCGCCTTCCCCCCTCCAACATCATGTATGGAAGTGAATTCGGGATATAGTATACAACTTATCCCCAATAACCATATGAATTCATATTAATTACATTTTTACCAACTTGAGGCTCCTCAAGCTCTACTCAAAATTTTGATAATCCGCCATTTTGAATCCATTTTGATCCAAATTCAAGAGGTCATATTGTGGTCACCAACTAACCTCACACACAAAATTTGACCTCTTTAACTTGATTTGGTGGGGAGATATGGAAGATTCAAGAAATTTCATGACTCAAAACTTCCTCAAAAAGCCGTTTTTTGATCTAACTCCTCTCAATATGCACTTAGAAGCTGAAATTTGGATATGTTAGTATCCGTGACTCACTCTTTCATATGAAATCAAAAACAAAAATTTGAGCTATTTGCCCCTTCTCCAGCCCCCTCAAAATTTGAGTGATCCGCCATTTTGAAATTTATCGAAAAAAAAAAAACTATTTTTGCGTATTTGCAAGAAGAGTTCCTCACCGAATTTTGAGCGAATTTTATCCACACCGCCTGCGCAAAGTGAGTGACACAAAAAACGCAATTTTCTCAAAAACAGGTTTTTGCTAACTCGCCTCAAATGCACTTAGGAAGCTGAAATTTAAATATGTTGGTGTCCGTGACTCACTCTTTCATATGAGATCAAAACGAAAAATTTGAGCTATTTGCCTCTTCTCCAGCCCCCTCAAAATTTGAGTGATCCGCCATTTTGAAAGTTTTCGAAAAAAACAAAAAAATACTTCTGCGCATTTTCAAGAAGAGTTCCTCACCAAATTTTGAGCGAATTTTATGAATACTCGCCGGCGCTACGCGTGGGGAAAAAAAATATTATATATACCAAAAAGTTGGACATTTGCCAGATGATTACAAATGGTCTGAAACGCAAAGATTTGAAGACCCCACCCTCCCCGACCTTCCCTTCCCAAATCAGGTAGGCTGTAATAGCTATCGTTTTGTTAAAAACTCAGCTAAAAAGATAAAACCAGAATGGGCTAGAAGTAAGATGATTTATTATCTTCGAGTGTAGTAGTACGAGTTTTAGACAACGATGCAGTGTTAGACCCTCTATCTCTTCAGGGTCCACGTATTCCTTCATATGGTCTATAGTTACTATTGGTAGTTTTGTAATGTGCCCTTTCAACGAGTCACTTCTCAGTTCTTGACGCTTTTTGGTTTTGACGAAAACTCCTTTCAAAGCTAATATCTCAATTATCGGATTGCATTCGCTATCACTGCTTCACATACCAAATTCAATTTCTCACGTGATTTTGGAGATAATGCATTAAGGCCTCTACTCAAGCAATGATTGTAGGTGTCTAGAGGTTAATACCATCATCTGCAAGTTTCAACCTGCCATCATTAAAAACCCAGCTCCACTAATGTATCATGGTTGCTTACATTTTCCAAACGTAAGACCGAGCTCGCCGATAAAACACCATGGCACAGCAGGCGATATTTGTATATCGACGTTTATACGCGGCCCAATTGATTACCACACTTAGCCTGACAGGCAAACGGGGCTATAGAATACAAAGCGTCTTGGTATCTCGATCGTTAAACCGCGTATACCAAATGGAAATTTAATTTTTCGCCTCATCGCCGCCGTCCGATCGCTCAATTGCTGGTAATTGACGAACCGAGTCGCTTCAATTTATATAAGCCACGAAAATAAAAAGCCCGACTCGTAGGTGTATTTCGACTACCATATCGACACGATTCCGGCGCCGAACCGTGGTTTCGTCCGATATTTTCTCCTCGCCTTACCAACAATCAAACGATGCTGCGGAAAAAATAGCGCAAAATTTGGCCACTCTGAATGCGGCTCGATGAAAAGAAATCCGTTTAAAAACGCCTCAAAATGAACACAAAAGGCTCGCGTACCAAGCTATATAAATGTTTATACAGAAAACTTCCCATCTTTTATTATTTTATTACGGCTTACAACGAATAATCGAACGCGATACCGAAAGGGAAGCGGAAAAAAAAACACACAGTTTCGAATAGGCACCTTTATATACCGAATCGTTTGGACGCCTCTCCTTCAACCGCACTTCACTTTCGTCCGAAATAACGTTTATCCCACGCCGGAAGCAGAGCCCGCGCCATTCCGAATTACGATAAAATTTTATCCCTTACCTGTTGAGAGGAAAATTCCGCGTTTTTAACGCTTTGAAAAGTCGTCACGCCGACACCTTTACTCGTAATCGTTTCGTGGAAAATTTCGCCAGCTCGGCGTTTTTCTTTTTTCTTTTTTTTTTTATTCGAATCGTCGTTTGATATTTTTCACTCCGTTTAATTACGTGTAACGACGGCTGAGGGGTTTTTCACGGTATCTCTATTTTATCCTTCATTTTTTCTCGCCAATCTCTTCCCTTCGTTGCGGCCATTTCTTTATGAAGCTAAACGATTATATGTTGTTGACCGAGTTTTCCATTAAAAAGCAATAGCTATTGCCGTCTACCTGCTATAAGAACGAAGGTCTGGGAGAAGGGCCAGATCTCTTGTAATCACAAGACAAATGTCTTAGCAAATGAAAATCGCTCAAAATTCGGTCAAAGGTTGCTCATTCGAAGATGCAGAGGCATTTTTTCTTTCTTCAGATTTTTAATGAACTCAAAATAATGGATCTCTTAAATTTTGAAGTGGGTTAGAAGGATACTTTAAACCTCAAAATTTTAGATTTTGGTTTTGTATGATCTTTTCAGTTATAAAACGTCTTGAATCTTCCATATCTCCTCACCAAACTCACCTAGAAAGCTCAAATTTTGTATATAGGAAAAGTGGCTGTCCAGAATATGGTCCTTGAATTTGGGTCAAAACCCATCTAAAATGATGGAGGGTAAAAATTTGAAAAAAAATTAAGGTAGCCTTAAATAGGGCAAAATTGATAAATATAGGATCTTTAGAATTACTGAGGACAAGAAGTATGTTATATTTTGAAATCGCTCATCACAGCTGATGTTGAAGAGGAGAAAAGGATTAAAGGTTTCATACGACGTAATGAGCTCAACCTGAAAACAAACTGAAGTTAATAATATCTTTCCAAACAAATTTGGGAGCAACTGAGAGTGAAAATGGGTTTTGAGTAGGGTTCAAGTTACAAAATTCCTCGAATCTTCCATATCTTCTCTCCAAATTGACCTACAAAGCTTAAACTTTGTTCGTAAAGTTAACTGCGCACTAAAATATGACCCCTTGAATCTAGGTCAAAATAAACTTAATATGGAGGAAGGTAAAAATTTGAGAAAATTTTTAGGAAGCCTCAAGTAGCGCAAACTTGATGAATTTGGCTTCATATGATTTTTAGGCGCAAAACGCATGAATTTTATTGCTAAACTACTCTTACAAGTGATACTAAAGGAGAGTAGGAAGGAATATCGTTTTCAAAATGTGGTATCGATAAACAAAAATTCCAACTTTCATATAATTACGATAACATAAGGAATAGTCGGCTCGAAATTCCAACAAATTCAAGTTACAGGAATCTGGCACAAACGTCACTGATACCTGGTTTCATGAACTACTGAAACAGAGATGTGGGGAATTCTTATCAGTTGTTGAGACTTCGCGGTTCGCCCCGACTGGATAATTTAATTTCATGATTTGATTTTATATATTTCGTGTTCGTTATTTATACCAATTTGTAGAAAACATTAAAATACGAAATGTATCTAGTACGTGCATAATGACAATGCTTACTTTTTCAGTTTTTAATAGCTGCCAAAGTACATCTAAAATGACTTTTAGAGGGCAAATTGAGTCAGAAAATTTTATGAATCATCTACATCTTTTCAGCAAAAATACCTAAATATATTGTCGAATTCAAGGTCAATTCAAAAATATAGGATGTCTACTCATGATGCAAAATTATGGTTGAACCGAAATTTAAGGAATACATTGCTCAGATTTAACGTGTGGCTCATATAATTTCAGTATTCAAGTACATATAAATATGTCTTAAATTCATCTTTTTTTAAAAAGATATTAAATTGACCTGCCATATACAGCAACTTGGTTAAAAGCACGTGATCAGTTGGGGTAGAAGACTTTAGTAAGAGTTGACGGCAGTTCAAATTTATGACATAAAAAGGTATACTAAGAATTCCAAAATACACGCACAAAAGTTTCCG